>APFE030222048.1:0-50735 GCA_000404065.3 Pinus taeda
TTGGCAATAATACTGGGGGGGGGGGGGGGTGATTCAGTATTATCAAATCAATATAACTTTTTCATTTCCATATTCAGATTCATATACGCTACTTCAGTTAAGGCAAACCTCGTGTATACGCAACTGTGTTTAATGCAACAAGCATATATCCAGTAAACTTATGATTCATTCAGTTGATCCTTAATGAGTGCATCAGAATATTATTAACCATATGAATAGTAAATAGGAGCAGTAAAATAGAACAGATTATCACACATAAGAAGTACACATGAACACCATGATATAAGGTGGAAACCCAATGTGGGTGAAAACCACTTGCTGCAATTCGTCTCTATCTCCTTTTAATAAGAAACTTCTTTTTACAATGGTTATGTACTGGTGCAGTCTGATACCAGTACGCAGGCTTCTACCTACAAAAGGCTACAACCTTCTATCGTTCTCCAGACTCTCTTAGAAGGGAGCTAAAACCCCCTTAGCTCTTGTACTAGCTGAGGTACTAGTACGTGGGTGCTGGCCTACAAAAGGATACAACCTTTTCTTTTCTTCTAGGGACCACCTTTCATAAATTTTCATACTGGATCCATAAACACAAAACAATCACCACTGCAATACAATCATGAACTATACCTGCATCATCAATCAATGAATCACCCAATACTGAATCACTGAAACCTTGTCATCAAAACACAATTACCAAAACACAGACCAGAGCTCAGAAATCTTCAACAACCACTAGAACCAACAGCAACCTGAAATATCAACTCTCATAATGTATACACCACTTGACTGTGTCAAACCAGCATGTACACACACTTTCACTAGACAGAACCTGTGTACAGATCTGAAGATAATTATTTATACCTTCGCTGCAATTACCAACTTTAAATATACCGAGACCATAAGATATAAAGGATAAAACATGCGTCAGTATTCAGATCTATTCATGATCATACCATATAATGATAATACATTTTAGTCTTCAAGATCCCAGTTCATCAACCTTTATCAACTGCATAGGAGCCTCCTGTATGTAGATCGAGCCAAGCATTACAAACCCATAACCAGTATACTAGATCTCATACTTCATCAGATATTCATCACATGCACAACTTGCACCCGGCTTGGCCTAATGATCTTCTCCTTATATAGGTTTAGGAATCTCTCAATACCATGGTCCAAAACCATGTAGGACCAATACCTTGGACCCAATACATGGGGTCAACACTTCAGACCAAATACCATGGACTAATACCAAAATACCATGGACTAAAACTTAGTTTTCCAACATGTACGTGCCTTTTTTTCTGTGAATCTGCGTGTGTACATATACGCACATTTTGTTCTTCTCACCCACGTGTATACACACTTTCATCAAGGTTAACATGTGTATACCTCTCTCTTGACCTGTTGTACTATGATCTGTCATCTGATTGAGTTGCCACCAAGGACAACACCTGTATGATACCTCTGAGTGAGTTGTCATCAAGGACAACACCTGTATCATAATGCCAACAATCTCCCCCTTTGGACTTGATGGCAACCACCACACCAAGTCACTCTCCCCCTTTGACATTAAGGGCAAAGGGTACACCAAGAAGTTTTATCCCTTGGTATACCTTCTGTTGTCCATACTCCCCCTGAGTACCTGCTGAAATATCTGATTGAGCTCCCCCTTTGAATATGCCAAGATGTACCGATCTGTCCATGCTCCCCCTGAGCACATGCAAGGTCTACAAAAGCATAACATGACTCTATACATCAATCTACAACCAAGTGGGAATACACAATTTTAGACTCATCCACCCAACCAAGTGGGGATATACCACATGTTTATACATGACTCAACAAAAAGAACCATTACATCATCCATCCCATGCAAAGTGGGTAACAAAATACATCATATGAACTCACAAAGACCAAGGACCTAAACATGACCATGATAGTTATTAGCAACTATCATACATCATAAGCATCTTAACCTGCAATCCATTCTCTTGGTCAATCAACAATCAGTAGCAAGATGTGTCAATAAGCATCATCACCAAGCACTTCTAACCAAAATCCAACAAGCATTATTCGAAGCATATGCTCCCCCTAAGCCTATGCCAACCATCATATACCACGACAGAACCATTTCCCGAGTCTGTTGTACTGCTTTTCTTCAGAGCTCCATATACGCGACTATCTAGCCTATAACTCGCGTATATACACGACTTACCTTTATTATATCAGCATATGCAAGTTGGAATACTGAAGGTCTACACTTTCAGTTTCCCCTGTGTCTGTTATGTCAGATGACTGAGTTATATCACACCTTTCTGTCTCTAATTCTGTCTTCTTCAATACCTGGAATTGTGATGAGTTATAATCCTCTTGCTTTGGAGTTTGAATTTTTCTCCTGCATTCCCTTGCTTTATGTCCAAACTAGTTACATGCATAACATGTTACATGTTTCATGTTCCTTCTATTGCAATCAATTGCTTTGTGGCCAAACATATTGCAAGCAAAACAATATCCCTTGAAGTACCTCGAATGTGATGATGTTGTGTGACGGTCTTGAACCATTCTACTTCTGCATCTGGGTGCAACATGTCCAAGATTATGACATACATAACATTTAACATTATTCATCGGAGGAAATAATCGTCTATCACTTCCATAGTTAGGAGTAAAATATTTTCTTTGAGGAATTTATTTCCTTCGCTATTGATGAGGTTGTCCTCTCATCTCCTTGTTGAGCATTTCAGAATTCTCATTAGAGTTCCTTGCCTCACCTTGTCAGCTAAATTCAACTTCAACAGATTCATAAAAGCTAAGACCAGTTTTGATAGCAGGGGATCTCTGAATACTAAGAATATCATCCAGAATCTTAGTACTGTCTTGAAATCGTAACAGTTTATCCTTTTCTTCTAATTTACCTTTTAAGATACTTACCTCAACCTGATGTTGTTCTTCCTTTTCCAGATACTGCTTCCTTATGTTTTCTTCATCTTTTCTCCCTTCTTCCACTTGTTTTCTTAATTTGAGCACTTCATGTTCTTGTTCTTCAAGAGCTTCTTTATTCTGCTTCTTTGATTCTTTAAGATCTTCTTTTAGAGAGAGGATCTTTGATTCAAGTCTCTGAATTGTTATGCTCTGATCTTCCTGCAATTTCTCCCTTACTCTGGTTACGGACTCCAGCTGTTCTTTGAATCTGGTATCTTCTTCTGTTTCTACGTCCTTATTTTCATATGCCATGAGAAGTCTAATGTCTTCATCACTATTGGATGAGTCATTACTTTTATCATGAGTATAATAACTTCTATTACCTTCTTCAAACATCTTTCCTTTTTTATGAGGGCATCTAGCAGTGTAGTGACCAAATCTACCACATGAAAAGAATTTGAAAGGTAGCTTACCTTTGAACCTTCCAGATCTCCGTTCAAGATTCTTGACAAAATTTACGTCATTTTTTCCTTCTGAAATGTATCCTGATTTATTTGCTGATACTTTGAATGCAACTTCTCTCATATTTGATGGTCCTCCTTTTCTCATCTCAAAAGCAGTTAAGATTTTGTGAAGTTGTGTCATAGTGATTTTCTGCCAATCCTCCTTTTCTTCTATGGTAGACACTTTGGATTCAAATTTAGCAGACAAGGATCTCAAAACCTTTTCAACGAAGACAACTTCCTTAATTTCTTCACCCAGATTCCTCATACAATTGACAATCTCATCTATATGCAGGAAGTAATTAGTTATGCTTTCATTACTATGCATCTTAAGAGTTTCATACTATATTCTGAGAGTTTGAAGCTTTGCTCGTTTTACCTAATCATCTCCTTCGTAGCTTAGAATGATTTTGTACCATATTTATTTGGCTGATTTGAACTGCATAAACTTGACAAATTTTGATTGTGACAAACTTCCCAATAAGACAGTAACCGCTTTGGCATTGAGTTCATATTGCTTTCTCTCTGTTGTATCTGTAGGAATTGCTAATGGATATGTATATCCTCCTTCCACGATTCCCCAAACATTCATTCCAAGTGATTGTAGATATGTTGTGGTTCTTATATTCTAGTAGAAAAAGTTGCTCCCATCAAAGATTGGTGGTCTGATGGATGCCTCTCTTTCTTGATTACCCATTCTGATGGATCTTCCTTCAAGCGATCAAGCTTATTCTTAAGGACCTGCTCTGATTCCAATTGTTGGAAATAATACTAATAGGGGGGGTGAATCAGTATTATCAAATCAATATAACTTTTCATTTCCATATTCAGATTCATATATGCTACTTCAGTTAAGGCAAACCGCGTGTATACGCAACTGTGTTTAATGCAACAAGCGTATATACAATAAACTTATGATTTATTTAGTTGATCCTTAATGAGTGCATCAGAATGTTATTAACCATATGAATAGTAAATAGGAGTAGTAAAACAAAACAAATTATCACACATAAGAGGCACACAAGAACACCATGATATAAGGTGGAAACCCAATGTGGGTGAAAACCATCTGCTGCAATTCGTCTCTATCTTCTTTTATAAGAAACTTCTTTTTGCAATGGTTCTATACTAGTGTAGTCTTATACCAGTATTCAAGCTTCTACCTGCAGAAGGATACAACCTTCTCTCATTCTCCAAACTCTCCTAGAAGGAAGCTACAACCCCCTTAGCTCTTGTACTAGGTGATGTACTAGTAAGTAGGTGCTGGCCTACAGAAGGCTACAACCTTCTCTTTTCTTCCAGGGACCATGTTTCATAAATTTTCATACTGGATCCATAAACACAAAACAATCACCACTGCAATACAATCATGAAGTATACCTACATCATCAATCTCTGAATCACCCAATATTGAATCACTGAAACCCTGTCATCAAAATATAATTACCGAAACATAGACTAGAGCTCAGAATTCTGCAACAACCACTAGAACCAACAACAACCTTAAATATCAACTCTTATAATGTATATGCTACTTGACTATGTCAAACTACCGTGTACACGCACTATCACCAGAGAGAACCCGTGTACAGATCTAAAGATAATTACTTATACCTTCACTACAATTACCAACTTCAGATATACCCAGACCATAAGATATAAACGATAAAACATGTGTCAGTATTTAGATCTATTCATGATCATACCATATAATGATAATACATTTTAGTCTTCAAGATCCCAGTTCATCAACCTTTATCAACCGCATAGGAGCCTCCTTTATTCAAATCGAGCCAAGAATTACAAACCCATAACCAGTATACTAGATCTCACACTTCATCAGATATTCATCACATGCACAACTTGCACCCCACTTGGCCTAATGATCTTCTCCTTATATAGGTTTAGGACTCTCTCAATACCATGGTCCAAAACCATGTAGGACCAATACCTTGGACCCAATACCTGGGGTCAACACTTCGGACCAAATACCACGGACCAAAACCTAGTTTTCCAACATGTACGCACCTTTCCTTCTGTGAACCTGCGTGTGTACGTATACGCGCCTCTTGTTCTTCTCACTCGCGTGTATATGCACTTTCATCAAGGTTAACTTGCGTATACCTATCTCTTGACTTGTTGTACTATGATCTATCATCTAATTCAGTTGTCACCAAGGACAACACCTATATCATGCCTCTAAGTGAGTTTCCATCAAGGACAACACCTGTATCATAATGCCAACGCTATTCTACCTCAAAATCAAAGGCAGTAGCAATAGATAAAAGTAACCTAATAGAAGTTACCTTGGCAATAGGAGAAAAAATATCACCAAAATCAATTCCCAGCACTTGGGAATAACCTTTCGCTACCAACCGAGCTTTGTATTTCTCCACCTTTCCTTTTGAATTTGTCTTCTTCTTGAACACCCATTTGCTGCCAATGGGCTTTCTTCCAGCTGGCAATTCCACCAGATCCCAAGCCTCATTTTTGTGCAAAGATGCCATTTCATCAACCATGGCCTCTTTCCAGAGTTTTCCATCCTTTGAATCTACTTCTTCCTTCACAGTTCTGGGATCATCATCAGTAATAGATAGAGAAAAATTTGAATAGAAAGTAGATGGAATATACCTTTCTGGCTACCTTCTTTCTCGAACTGATCCTCTCACGCCCGAATTTTGTGGCTCTTCATTTTATGATTCCTCCTCTGCTGTAGAGTCTGATTCTTCCTCCTTTAGCTCAAACTCTATCTTCTCAGGTTCCTTTGGTTGGACTTCATGTTTAATAAAATATTTCACCTCTCTGAACACCACATCTTGCTTGTACACAACCTTCCTTGTTACTGGGTTCCAAAGCTTATAACCCTTTAAACCATCTGTATCCCCAATAAAGATGCACTTTTAAGATTTACTATCCATCTTGGTTTGTTTCTCCTTTGGAACATGTACATATGCATCACATCCAAATACCCTCAAATATGAAAGAGAGGGTTTCTTACCAGTCCATACCTCTTGTGGAGTCTTATCCTCCAACAATGATGAAGGTGATTTGTTGACCAAAGTAACATACAGTCTCCACCACCTATGCCTAAAATTCTTGTCCTAACCCAGTACCACTGAGCATGCTTCTTGCCTTTTCCATCAACATCCTATTCATTTTCTCTGCAACTCCATCTTGTTGAGGTGTGTATGGAGTAGTATTTTGTCATGCCATACCACACTTCTTAGAGAACTCTTCAAATTCATTCTTCCAAAACTCTTCACCATTATCTATCCTCAACACCTTTATCTTCTTCTCTGTCTGGTTTTCCACGAGAGCCTTAAATTCTTTAAACCTGTCAAAGACTTCATATTTCTTCCTTAGGAAATATATCCATCTATTCATTGAGAAGTCATCTATAAATTATACATAGTAGACAGACTTACCTAGTGATGGAACTAACACATGTCCAAAAACATCACTATGCACAAGCTCTAATATTTGTTTCACCTCTTAGCACCAGAATGGAAACTCACCCGATTTTTCTTCCCATATACACAATTTTCACAGAATTCAAAATCTAGACAACAATTAGACATAGCTTCTACCATACCATTACCATGAAGTATTCGAAGATCCTTCTCTCAAATATGTCCAAGCCTTTGATTCCATAGCATGGTATTTTCTTGAGAGGCCACTAGATTTTCTGCTCCACTTTCAAGAACCACAAAATTGTTGCACCCATCAATAATAGTGCTACCCATAAGCTTGTACAGAGTTCCAATCCAAGCTCCCCTCATCAATAAAAGTGCTCCCCCAAACATCTCGTCAGTATCTTTCTCAAACACTATTTTTACACCTACATCATCCATCTTGCTTACAAAAATCAACTTTCTGGCTAATGCAGGAATATGTAGAACACTTGGAAGTGTTCTAATCCTTCCACCTTACAACTTCAACTTGAATTTTCCACAACCAATAATTCTAGACTTCCTGTCATCCCCTAAGAAGACGTCACCACCATCATATTTATCACACTTGCAAAACCACTCCATGTGGGTAGTTAAGTGAAAGGATGCACCAGATTCAATCAAGCATGCCTCATGATCTACATGTGTACTTGAAGAAGAAGCCAAATATGCATCCCCACCTTCATCTGAGGTGGTTTTTGCCTCTGTGAAAGGAGCATCATCAGATCCCTTCCCTTTTCCAGGAGCTTTAGATCTACAATCCTTTTTGAAGTTCTCTTCCTTTCTACATTTCCAGCACACCTTTACAAGTTTTCCGAGAGATTTAGATCTCCCACTCGAGGATTTAGTTTTTTTTATATTCTGGGACTGTCCCCGTATAGACAAGGCATCACCATTTTGGGCCACTGTATTTTTCTGTCTCATCTCCTCCGACAGAAATGATGAGACTATTTAATCAAACTGCAAGGCTGTGACATTGCTACCGATTGCAACAACTAGACTATCCCTCAAATCTGGTAGAGAACACAACAAACTGATGCACTTATCTTCATCTGAAATTTTTATATCAATAGATAAAAACTAGATTACCATAGTATTAAAGGCATTCAGATGCTTTGTCAACGATTCTCCATCCTTCATCCTCAGGTTATATATCTTCTTCCATAGGAACAATTTATTCACTAAAGACTTAGATTGGTACAAAGTCCCTAACTTGTCCCACAAAGCCTTCGCTGAAGCTTCCCTTGATACATTCAACAATACTAAATCTGATATACACAATCGTATTGTGCTTTTTTCCTTCTGATCTAACTTCGCCTAGTCTTCAGCTGACAATTCCGTTGGTTTAGTACCTACATCTCCGTGATCCACTAATCTTTATTCGCCAGCAGATCCTCCATATTGAGTTTCCACAACTCAAAACTTTGACAAGAATCTTTCCACTACTCGCCATCTTCTTTCATGACAAGAATCGATCCCATAGATCTCCCACTGAATAGGGTCTACCACAGGCCCGAGAAAAACCCATTGGTAGCAAAGGCATCCCCTTAGAGCCAAAACCTGGCTCTAATACCAAATGTAGGTTTTAACCCCATACAAAAATTACCTTCATACAAATTCTAAAAATAGAAAATAAAAAATGGCAAGAGCATAAAATATAAAACATATATACACAGAGATTTTCTGTTGGATCCCAAAACTAGGATTACCAAATTTATTTTTTCATTATATTCCTTTCAATGTTACGATATGTATATATACATGTTAAAGCATCCATAAACCTCAATCGATTAACCCTGGATTAGAACATAACCGTAGTTCCCTTGACCGTATCTACAATACCATGGGCGGAAAACCGTCATGCACAAAACCATCTCCAAATTCCATGGACATAACCATAGGTAGGTCTGGCCACCTAATATAGGGTCCAAAAAAAATTCCCTGGGGCATTGTTCTCGTCACAACGAATAAGGGAGACTATTTGCCCCCCCCCCCCCGCGTATGGGGCTATTCATGGAAAGAATAAAACACACACCTGATAGAGGTTTGGAGGGGTGGTACATTACCAAAATGCCGATATGAAATTTCTCTGATATGGTTTCATTATATAAGATGTGTGTTATATATTTTTTTGAAAACTTTGATTGAAAGGTTTTCAAAGTATCATTTAAATACTACGACAATGCGTTATTACTCAAAGGGCATATTTAACTTTCGTTCAATATAAAAGGGTTAAAGTGGGACAAGAATGTAAGTCCTAGATTTGGGGGCTATTTGCTTAATTTATTCTAATTAATGAATAATAAAAAGAAACTTTAAAAATAAGATGAAGTCAAATTGAAAAATAAAAGAAGACAACATAAGGAAAAAAGGAATAACAAATAATCCAAAATCCAGTTGCAAATACATAGCGGTCCCCATTATTATTATGATAATAATACAATCAAAATGGGGTTGTATTTTTCACCACAATAGTTTGGAAAGGTTTTTCAAAGTAGCTTTTGAGTCCCTTTGCTGCTTGGAAAAATGGCTTCCAACTTCTGTGGTAAGTTACTTCTTGGACAACTGAAAAGAGGTTTGTCAGTAAGTGACAACATATTTTCTTTTTGTTTCTTCCTGTCAAGCATTTTGAAAGTATTTGATTTGTAAAACCATGCTCACATCAATCAGCTAAATGTGAACTTGTAAAGTTTGTTCATTTTTTTTGTTCCAAACAAAAATGCACATTATATTTTATTTAGAAAGGCGAAAATTTTTGGAATTTTAACTGAGTTTCACATCAACTATTCGTAAAAGAAAGTAATTGTTGTTTAATTGAATCAAAGGTATGCTTACTCAAATGAAATTAGAAGGCGCTATATGGATCGATCCGACTGTAGGTGGCTGTAAATACTTTGATGCTAGCATGTATTCCTCTTGTTGCCTATGTTTGATGTAAGCATTGCCTTGCATGAAGGAGTAGCGGCTGAAGGAAAATGGTGGAGAGATGCGAAGATCAGCCAAGGTACGAACTATGGAGATGGCAGTGAATGTTAATCCTTTTCTATTTGTGTTGCCAATATCAGCTATCGCCTTTGGTACTGTCATTCCTTGCAATTTATGTATTTTCAAACCCTAAGCCATTCGAAGGGGAAGTTGCCTGCGAGAGAATTGTGCTATTGGGGGAATTGGAACATAAGATGGGTTCAAGGCATCCCATGGCGAGGCTTTGTATTGGAAGAATTCAACAAAAACAAATGATGGTAATTGAGGGGGTTTTGATCCAGGTGCATAGAAAATGGAAACTACTTTTTCAAATGCTTGGTTTACAAGACCTGCTTCAACACACGAGGAAAACATATTCTTCATTGAAAATAAGAACTTTTGCATCCAATTTCTCATTGTCTTCTTATGTACCAGTAGGATGGTGGTTCCTTCTATATACGTAGCATCATGCAATTGGCATGTTCAATTTTTTGAGCATTTGTTTTTTATGCAGTGCAAGAGCTAGGATGGTTGGATATAGGTGGATTGCATTGTCGAATTCATGTTGCTCATTTTTTGACAAAAAGAAATTTTTCCTTGACATGAGAAGGTTCCAATTTTTTATTATTGGTGTTGCATTTATGAGATTCATGAGTAATTGGTGAAATACAATTTGAAGAGGGTCAGTCCCCTGTTGATGAAAGATGGTAGATAATGTGACGACCGTGTCAAAGGTGCACCAAAGGGCATTGTTGCATGATGTCTCGACATACATCAGGATGTTCTTCGCATGAGGTACTTGACCAAGATCAGCAACAATTATGATAGACCGATTTCCAAAAGGCACATTCTAATAGGAAGGAAATACCTTCCTTAAACGATTGCCTATGCGTGAAAGAAGTTTAGGCCCAATAAAGCTCATTTCATCAATGAAAATGTATTTGACATGACAAAGATTTTATTGGAGATGCAGAAGTGGTTCGCCCTCAAGAGGATGCATTAACACTAAAGGAATGTGAAGGGCATAATGGATTGTAAGATCCTTTATGTTAAACACGGAAACACCTATTGGAGCGAGTAGGAATAATGGACTTGAATTAGGTGCAGATTTAACAAGAAATGTATCTCAAACAAAATCAATTAAATAAGCCTTCCCCATTCCAACAGTACCTTAAACCAACATTCTAAGTGGAGGAATGGAGGAAGTGTTCCTAAAGCGGGTAAGGAAAATGGTGAAAGAAACTTCTTGGGTGGGCGATAGTGAGGTGTAGGAGCAGGGAACTGGAGTGGGGCTAGAATGGATCTGGGTGGATGAGCGGCTAAAGTCTATAAAATGCATGGCTATCTCTTGCAAAGGGAGAGAGATGGTAGTATGGCCCAATTGTGGTTAGATTCAAATTCACAATGTCTAAGCATGTCAAGGTCATCAATTTTCATGTTGTTTCTAGGGTGTAGTGGAGAAAGGAATTTCCATTCATCGATGTCTATGGACTCATGGGGGTTGGGCACATCATTAATGGATGTATCAGCAGAGATAAGGGAAGGGGGGATTTTAGGGGCTCAATGAACATGCCATGGAACATATGCGTATATTTTTTAGTCCCAGTGCAAAATGATTATAGCATCAGCGAAGCCAATGTTTGATGGGAGTGTGCGGAAAGATAAGTATAGAAGTAGTTCAATCCAACAGAAAGAAGCATAGGATGCATAAGGAGGAGAAGGGATCGGGGAATAAAAAGGGAGGACATGAACAATATTACAAGAATTTATTTGTTTCCATTATTATGTTTTCGAAGAGCAGAGAAGGACCAGGAATGTGCAGCCTCAAGAAGAGTTAGTGTTTCAAGTTAAGGAGTTTTATTCATATATGCTACAATGAAGGGTGCTTATGGGAAGGGGAAACCTAGACCATGAGGAACACGTCGAAAAATAGTTTAAGTAACATTGAGGGAAACAAATGAGTGGCTAGAAAGTGAAAGGGGTATTTTTTATAGCATGTGGCATGTTTCCTATGTGCTGATGGCCCTATCAGTAACTGTTTCTATTAAAAGTTTTCGGAACAACACCAACAATAGGTGCTTCGGGGTGAATTTCTTGCGAGACATGTGACAACATTTGCTAATAACTTTCTGATTTTGTCTATGGCTTCGCTGCATATTTCACGATGTAGCAGAGAATAGGATACCGAGACAAAACAAGTTCGCAATCGATGTTTGCTCTCCATATGGATAGCATGCCATAGTTGTGTACATTTAAATTGTCATCATTACGAGCGGGGACATATTTCTTGCATCCACTGTCATCAATCATCGAAGACGAGGTGGCATTCAAATCCCATGGAACTCCATAGTGGCAAACAAAAGTAGGACCTTTTTGGCGAAGACATGAAGAGGGGTGGCATTTTGTATGTCGTTGAATGCAATTAAGAATATCCTCGTAGTCCTAAAGGTAAGAGGATGAAAATAGCAATGGTGATGGGATGATGCATGGGTCATTCTCTGTAGATATGTGTACATAAGGTGCACGTTGTTCAACAGGCCAAGGATTCCAAACAAAAAAAATTTCATCGAAATACAACTTTGCTCTATCCACCACGCCTTGGTCATTCCAATCGAGGTTTTCCATATCATGTGCGTTTTCTAGCCAAAGGAAATGATCATGTATGTGCGCAGATCCCCTATATTGCCTCTCATACCTACAAATATGAGAAAGGAAATTTTGTGAGGCAAGTGTATATCTAGGAAAAAAAAAAAAAAAAAGAGAAGGATGGTCAGGAAAAAACCTGCACCAGAAGTCCTTTGCATGGAAACCTTTTTGCAAGACCTCTTCGAGGAAGGTTGTGAATTGATAATGAATGTATTGCATTACAAGATGTGGATTGTTGATTATATTGTTGAATTTCCACAGAGATAGCTCTGATGAATCCTGGAGTGGGGGGGGGGGGGGGGTATGGGCGAGGCATAACCATGTGCATGTCATTCCATTTGGTGTCAGATTCACTAAGGGTGAAGAGTAAAGTAGGGATACCAATTTGTATGATCATATTAGTGAGTTCATCTCTACGTTTGTTCCAGAATGAGCATGTCTCTCTAATGCCTGACCCAAAGCACATAATCGAATCAGGAACCATGGAATCAGGCATGTCATTGAGGTGTGCATGAAGTTCTACAACGGTCATTGGAGAGCCCTCTTCAAGGTTTCGTTTTACGAAAACAGTAGAAATTGCTTTACTATGATGCCACAACATAATATTTTCCAAGTAATACCAGAATCTTGCATGCTGGGCAAAGATGTTATCATAGTAGCATATGAGGTGAACAACATATTCTTTCATTTAAACTTTTCTAAGATGTGGTTTAGAAATCGTGGAAATCCCTGTGGGGAAGAGTGTGGGGAATACAATAGAAAACAAGATTTTTATGGTATATTATTTGATCTTAGAGTGAGAAACAAAGGAACACGAAAGTGAAGTAGTGGAATTGGGACGGGGAGAGTGTAGATAGTTGGATATTTCTTTAAGCTTAGTATGGGAATTTAGGAGTGCTCATACAAAAGAGGATGGTTGGAGTTTTGTTGGGGTGGGTTGTGCAGGATGTTATCATTGAAAGTATGGAAGGAAAGTTGTTGTTTAGGAGAGGAGGGGATAATGCAATGGACGAGAGAAGACATATTGGTAGGGTGAGTCAGTAAGGCAGATATTACAGCTTGGTCCAGTTGGACATCCTTGTAGTAGGGAGTATGGGCTAGCTTGTACTCTAAAGCTGCAAAAACATGTGTGCCACTAATAATGAAATGATATGTTTTTTGGTTAGAGCCATGTCTAGTAACAAAGACGGTGTCTGATTCGAAAACCAAGTGTGGCAAAATTTTGGCGATCATAGTGATGCATTGGGGGGAACAAATAGTATGAACAATGTATTTGTAATTCCCACCTTGTGCATGGGTGACTTGAAAGACTAGGTTGACACATGATATGAGCATTTACTCTATTTGTGTTAGAGAAGCAAGGACAAACATTTGGTTTCCAGGGTCCATGTTGTTTGTAAGTGACAAGCGGTGGGTGGATTTTGTAGTTGCACATCGGGAGCAACAAAGGTTACCATGTAACAATTTTGTTTTAATATTTGTGTATGATTCTTTTCATATGGAGTGGACATGAAAGGGAGATAGTTCATCTATCCTTTCATGAAATCAATAGTGTGCCTAGTAAAGGGCAAGGTTGATCAAAATATGGGGATGGGAGGGTGAAGGAGGATGAGTCGATGGTGGGGTGTGTGATGTATATTGGGAAAAAGTGTGAGTGAATGGAGAAAGTACAAGGGTAGGTATGGTCGGAGAAGGTAATGTTGAAGGACATGGGTTTCCAAGTGAAGCTTCGAGATGTTGGGGAAGAGAAACATTACACAGGGCTATACCTGCAAACCCTTGGGTTTTTAAGTCAAATTTATATTTGAGTCATCTTTTTTTTGTTGGAGGCATATTTATTTTGTGCATAAAGGAGTCTCTTGTAAACATTTCTTGAGGGGTTTGTAGAAGACGTTGGCATGTCCATCTTGATAAAAAAATGGGGACACAAGTATTAGTGAATATAAGAGATGGGAAACAGTACTCTTGAGCACAAAGATGAAGTACATAGCCCTCAAAACCAAGAACTTCATTACTAGTCATATTTTTGAAATAGTGCCTTTTAGCTTATAAAGTTGATGTGGCCTTTGATAAAGTGGTTGTAGTTAATTGGTTAGAAAAACCTTTTTATAATAGAGTTTATGTTTCTTTGACATTACACACTAAAATCGTGTCATTGAAATTTTGTTCTTAAAATCAGTCTTATTTCAACGAAGTATTTCTTGTGGTGGCCGATAATTATTTATCATTGATTTACCAAATATATTTAAGGTAAGGAAACAAAAATCATTTATAAAAAGCCAGTGTTTGCACTTAGTTGCACAAAGCACACTTTAAAAGGATGTAAACATTATATTTTCTTTAGAAGGAAGAAGAAAAAAACATATATGATCCATGTAAAGGTAAAACATGAAGAATTATGCAAAGGTGGAAGGTACAACAAGTAACATAGGTGTATATACATAAATGAGAGAAGTACAATGATGAAGTGAAGAGAATAAGAGGGTGACAGGGAACAAAACGATAATGAACAAAAAAGCATACAGAAGTAGTTGTTTACACTTCAGCGTGGCGTGGGGAAACGAAAACGAATTTCAAAGGTGACCAACAACTGAAGTAGTAGACATTATTTTGATATCGTAGAGGAGAGTGGAACATGCAGAGCCATATTTGATTTCCTCTGAATTGATTATCACAAACTTCAAACTGTCGACACCATTGAAGCTATCTATTTTCACAAACAATGTGAATAGGAAAGGATGACATGAAACCCTTGCATGAAGCTCATTGATAGCATCAGGATTACTGGAGAGTATGAGGAAGTTTTTTCTTGGACACCCATGAGTTTAGTTGCAACATCATCAAAAGCAGTTACATTTTCTAGTAGCCCTGTGTGATCATGCATTTCAAATTTCAACACATAACGATACTAACATTCTGGGAAGTCCCCACCACATTTTGTGTAGTGCCACATTACACATTTGAGTAGTTCAAAAAGAATTTCATGCATTGCATGCCATCAGATGAGATAGGGCATGCAAGGAAGTAGAAATATTGCATGTCAATAGAGGTGATGGTTCCATGAATAGAGAACCATGTTGCTTTTCCGGCGAGATGCGATTCAATGAGGTTGACAATTGTACGCTGTTGGTGGTGCCGCTTGAAAGACCCAGAGAATTTTCTACTTAATGATGGTGAAGAGGCCAAGTAGCCTGTTTGATCAAACCATGACTAGAGCTGCTTAATCTCTGGAATGTTGAGATCTAGCACGAGGCTAGTGGTCGAGATAGTCCTCACAATTCTTCCATTAAATTCGGCTATGCGGCTCTCTTTGATTACAAGCACAGTTAAAGAACCATAAGAGGAAATTTCAACAAGTTTTTTGCCTACGGTGTCACAATGCTCCCCCCCAAAGGGTGATGTTAGGTCCCTATAATACTAGTGATTCCCCCATTACTATTGTCATTGTATCCCTTATTGTTATTATTTTGCCCTTATTGTGCCCATATTGTTATTATTGTGCCCCATAGAATCCCACTATTGTTATTTTTGTGCCTTTATATTATTATTGTTAGGTCGACTTGGTTATATTGTGTCCCCTTAGACTCCTATATATAGAAAGGAGGTTTTGTCATTTGAATCATCTAAGAATTGTTCATTTGTGTAATGCAAAGGAGGTTGCCCCCTCGAAGAGGCTTATTTCTAAGGTGTTGATCTATCTTTTCTATCTTTTTGTGAGCTGGTTTCATAAGAATTTTCTTACCCTTTTAGACATCATTAGCCCTCGTTTCATATTTCATGATTTTTTCCGCATACGATGAATTATTGGATGAATTGCATGGATCAATTTACATCACCAAGTTGGATCTTCGTTCAGGATATCATCATAACCGAATGAAGACTGAAGACATTACAAAAATAACATTTAGAACTCATGAGGGTCATTATGAATTTGTGGTCATGCCTTTTGGCCTTACTAATGCACCTTCTACATTTCAAGGTTTGATGAATTCCATTTTCAAACCCTTAGAAAATTTGTGTTAGTATTTTTTGATGATATACTAATGTGCAACAAGTCTTGGAAGGATCATGTCCAACATGTTGACATGGTACTCAAACTATTGGAGGAGAAACAATTATATGAAAAAATGTCCAAATGTTTCTTTGGAGTACAAGAGGTGGAATATCTAGGTCATATTGTATCTCATGAAGGTGTTAAGGTAGACCCTAGCAAAATTAAAACCATCAAGGAATGGAAAATCCCCACATCCATAAAGCATCTACAGGGATTTCTTGGGTTGACAGGGTATTATCGCAAGTTTGTTAAGAATTATGGGAGAATAGCAGCATTTGTAACAAAACTATTGAATAAATATGCATTCTCATCGACTCTAGAAGCAAAATAGGCCTTTAAACATCTTAAAGAGGCAATGTACCAAGCACTAGTCTTAACTACGCCAAACTTCACAAAAACCTTTATTGTGGAATGTGATGCCTCAGGAAATGGAATTGGTGTTGTTTTAATGCAGTAACAAAGACCCATTGCTTTCGAAAATCGTCTAAACAAAGGAAAGTATTTACACAAAGCTATTTATGAGAAGGAAATGGTGGCAATACTACATGCACCTAAGAAATGGTGACCCTACCTAATGGGAAGACACTTCAAGGTAAAAACAGATCATGATAGCCTTAAATACTTTTTGGAACAAAGATTATCTTCAGAAGAGCAGCAAAAATGGGTCACAAAGATGTTGGGCTATGACTTTGAAATCATATACAAAAAAGGGAAGCAAAATGTTGTGGAAAATGCACTCTCAAGAAAGGATGAGGATGTGGAAGCATTTCTTTGTGCCATTTCTATTATCCAACCAGATTGGATAAACGAAGCAAGGGATGAATGTAAGAATGGCGCTAAGTGTGGGAACTCATTCAAAATATACAACAAGATCCCAGTACATCTGATACATTTTGCTAGAAAAATGATTCATTATGGTACAAGGATCGATTATACCTATGTAATAATTCCCAACTCAAACAAAAGATTCTTAGGGAAATGTGTTGAGTGATAAAAAGGTATCTTTTTAACCCCTATTTATTCTACATTAATTATCAATCCAGGCATGATTTTTTATCTCAAGATTGTACTCAGTCTGAGCTGGTCACTTGTTTAAGAGTAATGTTTGCAGTATAGTGCCTACAAAAGTAAATGAATGTTGGAAACAAAATCTAAGTGTAATGGCAAGAAACTTAAATGCTCTGTAACTAAATCATTCACTCAAGAAACTACAACAATTATCAATCAAGGATGCAGTAATGATAACTCCTTCCCCTGTAAACTGACAGAAATGAAAATCAATCACAGACAAGATCTCCAATCTGAGAACTTAGACAACAATAATCAATGTTCGTTACAGTCATAGATATGTTTATCCACACTAAAGCAAATACTGGAAATAACAATCCAATTAGAAGAAAAGGAAAATCAACTAATTATATTGAAAATATTGAACAACAAAGCTTAATCTACAAAAATTAATTGAGCAACAATCTTAACCAAAATGAATTGAACAACAATCCTCAACTAATAAAGGAATTGAACAACAATCTAAGAAAGGAACAACAAACTGAATTAAGTGTAACCACACAGCGAATATAGAGTAATTGAATCAGTAATATTATTCTGGTGTAAAGGAACAACAGTTGCAGTTATAATGGAATAGTAGTCAAATGAACAACAATCACAACTATAAGTGAACCATAGTTAAAGGAACAGCAATCGCAACTATAAATGAACAGCAAAATCTGAATTAGATAGTACAGTATTGTTTCAGAATGAACAACATGACATTTTAAGTTGTGAATAATAATCTCACTATCCAATTACGATTTTGATATAACAGAGCAATTCAGTGAAATGTTCAGGAACAAAAGATTAATGAATAAAACAAATTAAGTAAATGTAAAGGAAATCAAACCACACACGACTGTAATTGTAAAATAATGATACAAGAAGCAAGTGGATCCACTAGGGCTGGGCCCTTAGCCACCAGGGAAGCACTGCTGCGTTTACTCTAGGATCAAATAATTGAACAACAACTGAGTTATATATTAATCATAAACGCCAAAGTTACAACTATGTTATTCAAAGAGAGTCGATGATCAAAGTTAAGATTACAACAGTAAGTTCTACAAATTGATAATAATATCCACCCCCTGGGCTGCGAGTGTTGTCCCTTTTTATAATGGCCAGGCAGAAGTATCAAGAATACAAATAAGCCTTGAAGCAACGATCTCCAGTTCATCGTTTTGTCTTCTTGCGTTGATGTCGCATTTTCTCTTCCTTTTCCTGGTCCATGCGCTCCGATCTTGATCTCCTCGTCTATATACAGCTTCTTGTCAAAGGGCCAGTAGTTGATTCTACTTTGTCTTTTCCTCCCGAATAGTGATTTTTTCTTCCCTTCACTTTCTGTATAGAAAAAGACAATAATTAGTTATTTTTCATCAATCACAAATATCCTTAATTCTATCATAATTCTTTAACATATTACCATTTTAGAATGTAAAGGAGTTATGAGTCAAAGGAAAAGATAAAGAAATAAATGGTAAATACATACCTTTTCCAGCGCTCAACACACCCCCTTGCTTACCGTTTTTCATGCCCTCATGAAAACATTGTAATTTACATGCAAGGCAGTTAGGGAATAGGCTAGAGAGGGATTTTCATGAAGTGGTCTAAAACCATGATGTGTAGCTAAAAATTCAAAAATATGCCCTATCTGGCCTTTAAGCAATTCATATAGGGCCTTATACCCTGCTGCAGGATACCAGATAATTGGACTTGGAAACATACAACTCAGCCAATACATGTCTTCTGTCAAGATGAGGTTACTATAGGTGACCTGGCGACTGGCAGCTAACTTAAAATTTTCGTAATTGAATGGTTCTCTGTCTCAAACATTCCGATTGGAAGTCTTCCATTGGAGTTTAGTTATTGTTATGGCAAGGTATTTGATGGATAGGAAGTATTCTACCCCTTGTTGGACAACTGATGTGTGAATGGGTCCCAATGTATGGATCACACCCTTCTTTCTCATTAAGCTTCTATGTTTATCCCACAGTTGTAATTGGTTTCTTGGTTCACCCCTTACCCAAAGATCTAACCTGTTCTCCTATCTCTGAAAGGTATTATGGGCTTCAAGCCACTTTATTTGGTTAACAACAAAAGAGATGAATGCCTGAAGCTAGATATCACCCACAAAAGGACTGGGGTTCCCCTCCATTTCACCGTCCAAGAAATCGTTGGACTTTCACCCCATAATTTTTACAACAGTTTATAAAATCATCAATAGTTTTTAACTCTATAGGCACCCTTGCCTTGACAGCCTTAATTTTTAATTGTAAGCACCTTTCCATAAAAAATAAAGCATAATTTTGGCAGGTGCCCTACATGCTAGAACATCAATATATAGAGAATAGAGAGTATCCATTCGACTCATAACTATGTCAAGTCTATTGGTTACCTTTTTAACTTTTTCCTCTACCCTCCGACATTTATCGAAGGTCTTGCTCTCTGATGCATTGATGTTCTTTACTTGTTTCTGTAACTTTTGATATTTCTCCTGAGGAACAGTTTCTTCTATGAGATTTTCTATCGTCTGTTGGGCATGTGCCAGATCCTCTTGAAGTCTTACTATCCTAGGATCATTCTCCATCAAAACATTTTTGGGTTGGATATCTACCTAGATCTCCTTATTACAACATCTGGTTCCTATGGTCTACGTTTCCTTCTCATGAAATGTCTGGTCGGTTGTGATGATAGAGGACAATGCCTCTGTCTAGATGTCCTTATCATACACTGGTGTGTCTTCTATTTGGGCCTCTATGTTTGTAACAGCCACATGTTGTTCCTTGTGGTCCTGAGTGATAATGGGTTTATTTTAAGTTCTTTTGGTCTTCATTTTATGGGGTTTCATCTGGTTGGCTGCATCCTTTGTTCCAGGGGTTCTTTTTGAGATTCTCCCCATTTTTAGGACCCTTATTTGTTGTCTGATTTGTTTAACTACATTTAGTAGCCTTTGTTGTTCCTTTCACAGCCTTTTTATTCATTCATTTTCTTCGAACATGTTATCTCACAATCATATCCTGATAGGCTGCTGGTCAGGTTGACTCTAAGTAACTATTTCAAACCTACTTTAGGCCAAGGCTTAGCATCCTCAACCTGAGAGGGCTCTCTCTAAATGGATTAATGATTTTGATTAAAGATAAGATGGCTAACTCTTATAGAACAACTGTGAAAAATATGAATGGTGGAAACACATTTAACAACTATCCATTGGGCTTATGGAGTCAACAACACGTCAATATAACAATGAACTCAAGCTTACATGGAAGTCAGGGCATTCAGCATTTAAACATTCAGAACATAAACTCATATAGGACCACACAATTTATAAATGTATACAGGAAGTCAGAGCACATTCAGTGAATTCTGAGTGATTATACATCCATACCACTATAAGAATTAAGAAAAGGAAAACATCACATATTCTGAACATAAAAAATCCCTCATGAATCCTGAGAAGTAAAGTCAAACATGTATTACTGAAACTGAGTCTTACATAAGCCAAATACAAGCCTTTTCATAAAATTTCCAACCCTGATTACATTGTTGTTTCAGCTATATATAGAGCTCTTATTCTAAATGATCGAGATTCCTCCTCAAGCATGAGGGGAATTCAAAAATTACTTCTATTACTGACAACTCTTAAACTCTAATTACTTAATAAATATAACAAAGTGTTGACTGGAGTTTTTTTAGAGATCTAAATCAAATATGACTCTAACTCCATATTACATGCATAATGGCTTTGATTAAGATAATCCCTTTCTTTGACATCTGGTTCTCTTTTAGTTTGGTTGAGATGGGTGTTTAATGCTCCACGCTACTCTTGAATGTTGTATCTTCTTCACTGTTCAGAAAAATTAGGAGACTATCCTTGCTTCTTGGCTTTATGGTTTTCAATTCTTCATAAGTCGGTTTTTTATTGTTGTCCCTCAAAATATGACAGTGGCCACGTTTTGATGTGTTGTCCACTGTTATGAAACATGATTTGATGATGTGTCATCCACTGTTTTGAAAACAAGAAGGAAAACGCATTCAAGCTGTCTGATCCATGCTTTACCTTTCTTATGATATACAAAATGCCACTTTTTTGATTCAAACCATTTATTTCCAATTGTGCTAGTCTGATTGGCTGTTGTAATTTCAGGTGTTCTCGTTGTATACATCTATCCTTAAAAATGTTCCCGCTTCAACTTCAAAACTGCTTGATTTATGTTGAAATCATCACCTTCAACAGTTTCGAAGCGCGCTACGAAACTGCTGAGTTGTTTAAAAAACCTTGTTTTTAACCCGAGACCTTTATTAATCGAGTGCTTGGTTGCCAAAAACTTCTTTTAGACTTTCCAAAAGCTAAATAGGGATTTAGATTTGTTCAGAAAGGTAAGATCAAGCAACCTTATCAAAATTTCAAAAGAAAATCTTACTTGAAATGTAAACTCATTTAGCAGGTCCTTTAAGCTGGCTTAGCTGTGCCTTCAGATCTTCTATCTGTTTCTTCATAACCTTATTCCCAACTCTTAGTTGCATATTGATCATCCTGATGTACTTGGCTTCTTTGATTGCCGGCACTGTCCAGGTGTGAAATTGTGTATTGCAATCAACCACTTCTACAGCTGCATTCTCTTCCCATAGGGTTTTAATTCTATAATAGTTTGCTTGTATGACTGCATGTCTTCTAGCAGCTTTCTTCAATTTGGCAATTTCATGCTTAGCTGACTCCAATTTGCTCTTCAGGTATGCTATATGGTCTTCTTTGGATGTAATGACTGTCTCGCCTGTGTTCTTCCTTTGCTGGCGTTGTGTCCCTTCCCCTGTTTCCTCTGTTCTTGGCAGTGCTTCTTGTACTTGCTGGAATCTCCTTGTCATATTAGATATCACTTCTGGTGAAACCTGCAATTCTATCATGGCTACCTTTGAATTCAAGCCTGTGAATTTAAGTGCAAATTCTTTGGTTACCTGTGCATGTCCTCCTTGTAACTTTTTGCAAAAATTCCAGCACCCGGCCTTTTTCAATGCTTTCTCCACCTCTTTATTTCTGAGCGTTATATCTAGGCCTTCAAGCTCGGTCCTTAGACATTTTCCAAATCTGTGCTCCTTTTTCTCCATTGATTTTTCCAAATATTCGCAAACAATGACTACCAACTCTGGTTTGAATTGTGATTCAGCTTCTATTTGAATTCAACCTTGCTTGATTATCAGCCTCACTTGATTATATTTGTATTTGAACTTGAGATCTTGCCGTTTAAAATCTCTCAAATTGTAATGTTGCAGATTTGTCATTCATGCAAGATTTACAACCATCATTAAGATTTATGCACGGTGCTGTTTCTTGGAAATGATGATTCGTGCGTATCAACAGATCTAGTGGTGGTGATAATGGAAATGAGTGGTGAAATGTGATAAGAGGGGTACATGAGCTGACATGAGAAGACACGGCCTGTGACTCACCTAACGGACTTGACATTTCAGGAAAGATTCGCTTCGAAATGTACGAATCCATGATTTCGCAGCGCTGTCAGTTTTAAATTTGAATGATGCGCTGCGAAATTGCCTAATCAGGATTGCGCTGCGAAACTGCTAAACTATAAAAGCGATGCGAAATTGCCTAATAGAGTTTGCGCTGCGAAACTGTCAAGCTTTAAAAGCGCTGCGAAAACACTTTAATAGTATGCATGCACTGCGAAATTACTAAAGACTTGGTAACTGACATAAGATGACACATGGCTATGAAACAATGGTGGGTGGAGGAGAACCAATGGGGACTGAGAATAAACTTGACTCATGACCTCTTTAAAACTTCAGACTCTAAGGGAAGAAAAATTAAAACAAAAACAGGCTAGCACTGACCTTTGCCATCGGGCTAGGATGAAAAGTTACATATATCAGGTCTTTTTAGTTCTAAGTGATAATAGAACAAACAATTGTTTCTTTTCTTGGGCCTAGGCTTTTTTCTTCAGGGATTGTACCCTCGCACTGGCTTATTTCCATGTTTTCTACTTGGAACACTTCTTCAATGTTCTTGACCTCCTGATTAGGTTTCTCAGGTGAGGAAACCTTGGGTTGATCTGCTATTTCCTAGGCGGCTTCTGCTTCTACTTCTTCTTCATCATTCATTTCTTCGGATGCACTCTTACTGTGAGAAGAGTGTTCCTGTGATTGCCCTTATTCTTCTTCCTCATCACTCATCTCCTTAGATGCACTCTCACTGTGAGAAGAGTGTTCTTGGGATTGTCTTGCCTCAATATCGAGGTTCAGTGGGTTGTGGGGCTGGATATACTCACCCATGTTGGCCAAAATTTGGGCCAATTCGTCTTCTTGCAGAGGGTTTTGTAATGGGTTTTCGCTGCGTGGCTCTACTTCCTCCCCTTCTTCCTTATCGGAGTGCTCAGTTTCCTCTTCTGGTTCCTCTTCTTCATTTTCTTCTAATTCTTCTTCTTCATTTTCCCCTCCTTCAAGTTATGGGGGTTGCTCATCCTCTGAGTCATATATCTCTAGGGGTTGGCTACTATTGTCTTGGGGACTTCCCAACATTCCCCTATTTCTCCCCAATCTGGTGGATTGTCTATGTTTCTATAGTCTAATAGATGTGCTAGCAGTTCTTTTTCGTTTCAGGGTTGGTAAGGCCAATCCCCCATCTATTGAGAATATCAATTCTTCCCAAATAATTTGTTGTTGGGTGAGACTCTAACTGCCTATTAGCCGAATTAAGCTGTGATTACTTACTACTGTTTCTACATGACGAGATTTTCTTATACTCCGAGCAGCATCATGCAACAAAAAATGTAAATATGCGGGCAAATTTACAACACATTTTTGTTTTAATACAACTAAAAATTTGAGATGGCGTGGTCTTACCACGTCCTTTCTCCCATCGTATGTGATGTAGTTTTGCACAATTATGGCTAATTCTGCCCATGGTTCTCCCAGGGTTACAGGCATGAATCCTTTTCCTTTGATAGTAAGGCTCTATCCTCCATCTCGGAAGATGGCTATGGCATCTTGAAGTCTCACTTTTTTCTGGGTTCATACTGTTTCAACAGTTGGCAGTCCCGATACTTCAGCAATTATCGCATATGTTACTGTTATTTTCCTCCCCCTCACCATGGAACGATCTTCCTACAAATTCTGCAGAAATTTAGTGGCCACCATTTCATGAGACTGCTGTAGTCTGTTAAGGTAGGAAATCCATCCCGCTCTTACTAAAATTTCGCGTGCAGCGTCGAAGATTATTAACACCTGCGATTCACTACATATTGATTTGCCTCCCATTTTTTTCAAGCTTAGCACATTGCTAATTTTTACAGAACAAAAACACAGAAATGAAAATGGAACGACAAGTTGTTCAAGCTTAGCACACTGTTAATTTTTACAGAGCAAGAGCACAGAAATGATGATGGAACAACAAGTTGTGAATATTGCGAAATATCATTACCATTAAACTTGCTATTCCCTAGTTTTGATGGAGTCATAGTACCTCCAAATAAGGAGTTGACACGTATGCTAGTGCATTATGGAGGTCACCCGCGCCCCCTTGAAATGTGATAGGTTGTCTTCAACCGACAAATAAAGGAGCATCATGCTAGACTGTAGTCGTATAGTAAAATAAAGGAACGACGTATATATCCATGACATGATTATAAAAAGCAGCGAATTACTGAAATTGAGGCTTATGATGGAAATCGAAAATATATATGGAAATGCTATAAAATGATGCGAAAAATAGAGGAGAGGATAACTGACGTAAGTAAAAGTGCTTATGTGGTCATTATCCACTTTAACCATTATGATTGATTTATAAACGATTTTTCATGTGTAAGAGGTTCGAAAGGGTTATATAACAGACTCTCATTTGAAATCAAGATAGAGATATAAGAAAATGGTTTATAATGACTATTGTTGTATGAAAAGTATGACTTCAATACCATCAACAGAGCTTTGTTGCCCACAGGTCTCCATAACCTTGACAGAGTTGCTTGTTTCACCCTTGGAACCATAATCCTTTATTTATGCCTAGGAAAGTGTTGTGTGATGCCGGAATGGAGGCCATTGTGCTGGCTTGGTAACCAGATGAATCACAATTCCATTCACTAGGAAGGAGTGAAAGGTGGGCAGGCCGACTCATGATGAGACCTCCTGTTCCAAGGACTTTTTTATTTTTTTGATATGCCTCTTGGATCATATCCCTAGTGTGGTGGCCATAGTGGGAATTCCACTTCACTACTTCCTTATGATCATGGCAGACTGGCTCTTGATGAGACCCCCTATTCTTCATTTGACAAATCATGTTAGTAATCATATAGATATATATTTTTCTCTTTTTTCTTTTCTTTTATATAGCACTTTCCTATTTATATATAAAGGATGGCTCAACACTCCTTAAGAGTAGGGATGGTGGAAGAAGTCTGAACATCTCAATAGAGGAAAACATGCCCTTATTCTTATTCAATAATAATGATCAAAGAGAATTATGAAGATTTAAGAAATAACTAACATGATAAAAATAATCAATCAAATTGGTTTTAGTGAAAATAAAGACAACAAAGTGACATAAATAATTTTGTCCTTTCCTCTTTTTCTTATCGATTCAAAGCAATTTCTCTAAAGATAACGATTTTTCTTTGGTTTGTTTATTTCAGTATCCTCTAGTTTTTGTGTTCTTGCATAAATGTATACCTGTGCCTTAAATGAACCATCATTCATAAAAATCCTCTAAATGATGAAACACACACACAAAAAACAAAAAAATGCACTCAAAAAGTGTTGTTCCTTAGATGGAACAACTGTTGTTCCTTAAGAGGGACAGCAAAAGAACATCTACATGCAAATTGTGGTTCCCTTAAGAGGAACAACAAACAAAAGAAAAATACACTCGAAACTACTATTCCTTAATAGGAACAACAGTTGTTCCTTTATAGGAACAGCAGCTGTTCCTTAAACGGAACAACAAATAAAGCGAAAACAAAATAAAATATCGATCCTTTGGCGGAATAGCCTAAGATCATTCAAAATCGAAACTGCTATTCCTTCGAAAAGAATGACAAAAAGAAAAGAAAAAAATGCAAAGGAGGGATGTCCCTTTAAAAGGAATGACAAAACAATATGGTGGAAGGGTTGTTCCTTTGGAAAGGAACGCCGAAACAATCTGGCGGAAGTGTTGTTCCTTCGGATAGGAACAACAAAAAAATCTGGCGGAAGTGTTGTTCCTTCGGATAGGAACAACAAAAAAATCTGGCGGAAGTGTTGTTCCTTTAGAAAGGAATGAAAAAAAATGCAGGAATGTTGTTCCTTCATAAAGGAACAGCAAAAATACAGAAATGTTGTTCCTTCGGAAATGAATAGCAAAATGCGAAAGTGTTGTTCCTTCGGAAAGGAACAGCAAGAATGCGAAAATTCTGTTCCTTCGGAAAGGAACAGAGAAATGCGAAATTGTTGTTCCTTCGGAAAGGAACAGTAAAAATTTGGAAATGTTGTTCCTTTGGAAAGGAATAGCAAACAAAAAAGTGTTGTTCCTTCGGAAAAGAATAGCAAAAATGGATAAATGTTGTTCCTTCGCAAAGGAAAAGCAAAAAAAGAAAGTGTTGCTCCTTCAGAAAGGAACAACAAAAATGCAAAAAAGTTATTCCTTCATAAAGGAACAGCAAAATGCGAAAGTGTTATTCCTTCGGAAATGAGAAGCAAAAATGCGGAAATGTTGTTCATTCGAAAAGGAACAACAAAAAACAAAAGTGTTTTTCCTTCAGAAAGGAACAACAAAATGCGAAACAGAAAGGAACAACAGAATGCAAAATTGTTGTTCCTTCATAAAGGAACAGTAAAAAGGAAAAAATGTTGTTCCTTCGGAAAGGAACAACAAAATATAGAAAATGTAGAAATGAAGAAATCTGTACAGAAAGTAGTTTATACAAGCAGAAAAGAAAAACTTATGTACAAAATTTAAGAACAATGAAATTATTTAGTGAACCAATGCCCAGGAAGGATTATTTTCCTCACCAAGAATCTGCATATCAGAATCTTGCTGGAGCTGCTGGTAAAAGGATTCCTGTGTAAGCAGTTATGGTACAGTCGCACTCGGTGGCCATTTTCTTTAAAGGTATGTCCAGATCCGTCAATAGTAGTAAAATTAATGGTGTCATTGTCATGCACTTTCTCTATTTCATGTGGTCCAAGCCATCGAATTTGAATTTTTCCTGGAAAATCTGGAAACCTAGTCATATAGGAGTGTGCAATCTCCTTCGTGGAAGATTTTCTTTTTGATTAGGGCGTCGTGCCATTTTTCTCTCCGTTGTTGAATTAATATAGTGTGTTGAAGATCCGATAGCCTAATTTCATCTAGCTCGTTAATTTGTTGTAATCTGTTAGTCTGAGCATCATTTAAATTCAGACCAATCCCCCGTTCTATTCTTAATGTTTGTATTTCGAACACTGTTAGAAAGATGGGTTCGCTAGCTGATATGGTGAATAGCCACTGGTTTTTCTCCACATTGTTCGGTATGCCCACAAGGCTTCAGGTAATCTTGAAGCCCAATCACACCTATGTGATGCAACGGTTTTTTTCAATATTGCGTCTATCACTTTATTCGTGCTCTCTACTTGGCCATTTGCCTGTGGGTGATACGGAGTGGTAATTTTGTGCTGAATGTGATAATTTTTTAATTTTGCAGCGATTTTATTACCTACAAATTGTTGTCCTCCATCCGTGATTATGTTCCTCAGGAGGCCATATCACACAAATATTTGGAACAGGAAATGAATCACAGTCTTTGTAGCTCTTGGAAGTGCCTCTGATTCAACCTATTTGGTAACATACTCTGTTGCTACTAGAATATATGTTTTCTGATTTGATGATGGGTTGATTAGACCAACAAATTTGAGTGGCCAACGCTCAAATGGTTCGATTAATATCTGTGGATTTAAAGGCATTTCATTAGACTGGCCAGGGCGTCTTGCTCTTTGGCAACTGTCACAGGCTTGCACAAATTTCTTAGCGTCTTTAAATATTGTGGGCCAGTAATAACCTGTTTGAAAAACCTTGTGACCACTCTTGCGATCTGCGAAATGTCTACCACACAGTCCTTCATGAAAAACTTTCAGAATGTCAAATATTTCATCTTCGTGGATGCATCTTCTGATGTGCATATCTGCCCCTGTATGAAATAGGTAGTCCCCAATCCAAGAAAATCGGTACTACGTTGGACAATCTATTTTCATTCATTAGGGGTTAGACGCTTTGGAAATTTCCCTACTGCTAAATAATTTGCAACATCAGCATACCAGGGTGTCTTGACAGTAATAGAAAACAAATGTTCATCTGGGAATTGATCTTCAGCTCTTGCTGCGTTTGCTGGCTTCGGCATTCATGAGATAAATTTAGCTACAGGATTCTCTTTCCCAGGTCAATATTTTATTGTGATGTCAAATTCCTACAATAAAATCAACCATCTTGTTACTCTACCATTTGTAACAGGTTTATTTGCTAAGTATTTTATGGCAGAGTGATCTGTGTATAAAACAACACGATATCTAGTGATATAATGCCTAAATTTATTTACAGCATGTATTACAGCTAAAAACTCTTTTGTAGTTAAGATATAGTTTAGCTCAATAGGAGACAAATTATTGCTAATATAATAGATTGCATATGTTTTTTTGTTTTCTTCCTACCCAAGGACTGCTCCAATAGTTGTGTCTGAAGCATCTGATGAAATTTGAAATGGTAGGTCCCAATTTGGACCTCTAAGCATTGGGGCTGTTGACGCAAGCTTTTTCAGATCCTCAAAAGCACGGTCGCATTTATCTGTCCAAAAAAAATCAACATTACCTGTTAGTGCCTAAAGAGGTGCAGCTATTTGAGAAAAATGTTCTATGAATCTCCTATAAGAACCAGAAAATCCTAGAAAACTGCGTACCTTTGTTTGTGTGGTAGGAGTAGGTATTAACGAAATTATTTGAATTTTGGCTGGATCTACCTATATTCCAGTAGCTGAGATATAATGACCTAGGATGACCCCTTCGGTCATCATCATATATCAATTTTCATGGCTCAAGCAAAGCCTGGTGGCAATACATCATTGCAGCACCTTTTCCAATGTGTCTAGTGCTGGCTCAAAATCATCTCCATATGGTGTGAAATCATCCATATATACTTTGAGCCCTTCATTTATTAAATCTGAAAAGATGCTAAGGATGGCCCTTTGAAATGTGGCAAGGGCATTACATATTACAAAGGGTAGGACTCTGTAAGCAAATGTTCCCCAAGGACAGGTAAAATTAGTTTTGTCCTGGTCTTCAGGGGCAATCTGAATTTGATTGTATCCACTAAAGCCATCCAAGAAAGAAAATAATTTCTTTCCTGCTAATGTGTCTAATACCTGATCAATGAATGGAAGGGGAAAGTGGTCTTTCTGGGTTTCTTTTTTTAACTCTCTGTAATCTACACAAATCCTCCATTTTCCATTCTTCTTTGGCACCACTACTAGTGGAGAGACCCACTTGCTATCGGAGATTGGATAAATAAAGTTTACATCCAAAAGTTTTTGTAATTCAACTTTCACAATATCTTTCAGGTGAGGGTTGAGTCTCCATTGGGGTTGGCGAATGGGTCTAACATCCTTTTCTGTATAAATGTGGTGCATACACAACTGGGGATCAATTCCCTTCATGTCTGGATAATCCCATCCAAAAGATTCCTTATATTTTCTCAGTAATTGGACCAGCTTTTCTTCTCGTTCAGGAGTCAGGTTATTGTTAATGTTCAAGGTTTTTCCTGGCTCAATATCTATATTTTTTTTGTTTGAAACAAAGGTAGTGGGTATTGATTGATCATGAGTGTCTTTGAGGGGATCTTCTTCTAGTTCATTGTCAAATGCTGCCTCTATCATGTGACATTTTACATGGGATTTGGATTGGGATTGGTTAATGAAGTTGTTAATAACGTCATCCTTTGTTTGGTATTTAAAATCGAGGGCACATTCTATGGTTAATGGGGACCTAATGTTTTCTGTGAGGTATGATATAGGTTGTTTGTTAGTTTTCATTATTGTTAAACTTGGCTGGGCTAGAGGGTATAGAGCTAGATTCTTGATATTACTCCCTCTAGTTATAGTCATAGTCCCTTATTGACAACCAATGTAAACATCAGTAGTCGCAAGCCAAGGTCTACCTAAGATTAAAGGGTGTCCATCGAGTCGATTTTTGGGGTTGATTATCAGAAAGTCGGCAGGGTATTCCCAGGAATCTACGGATACCATGACATTGTGTAGTGTACCTTCTGGCCTAACTATCGATTGGTCAACCAGTTCCAATAAGGTGGAGGTTGGTTCCACTAATGTAATGCAAAGTTTTTGACAAGTGGTGGTTGTTAAAATATTAATTGTAGCCCTTAAATCAACTAGAGAATTTGAAAATGTCTGTCCATTGATTTACACCGTCACTATAGGATTCCCTGGGTCTTCATATTTGACAGGTGCTTCTCTTCCTGATAACAGATTAGATAGGGTGCCAATTACTTGAACGGTTGGGTTAGTTGTTATTCTCCTCTTTGGCTTTCTTATACATAACTCTTTATTGGTTTTTGCATATATTGGGATATCTTGGATAGCCTGGAGGAGTGGGATTTTTATGAACAAATTTCTTAGTTCTCCCAGAATATCAAAGTCAGGATATTCTATAGGGTGGGGTATGATTAATCATTCTGGGAATGGGGGAGAATATGTGGTTGCTTGGTCATGAGTTTTTTGTCTGACCACATCCTCTTCTTGTAGTGGTTGTTTTGCAGGTAACTAATTTTCAACTTGAACATTTTTATCTCCCTCAGCTTCTATCATGCACCCAGACCTTCATTGAAGATCGTTGCACTCCCTTACATCGGTTTCTAGTTCTGGTGTTTTAATTATTTGAACAGATTGAACCAGTCTATGATTTGGGTTCGGGTTGGGTTGGGCTGGGAGTTGCGGTCTTAAGTTGGACTGGGGATTTTCTTGTAGTGTATATGGCGCTGGTAGTGTGGGTTGAGAGAGAGGAATGGCTCCAGCTGGCTGATTCATCGGTCTTTGCGAGTTTGAATGCCAAGCTTGAATCTACGAAGTGGGAGGGGACCATCGTGTTCAATATGCATTGTTTTGCCAATATGGTGGAGAGTAGGGAAAGTTTGGCCAATTAGTTTGGCTTGTTTGATTCGGCCATGGTGATGAAGGAATTGGTTGTTGTGACCATTTTGGGAAGGGTGGCTGATTTTGCCACAATGTATTATATTGCTGAGCATGATATTGAGGAGATTGGAAAGAAGAAGATGGATCAGAGGGCATACCTGGTTGTCGTGGCTTCCATTGACAACGTTGATTGAGTAGGTACACTGGTTTTGATTCTTCTTCTGCTTCTTTGTACACTACTTTCAAACCCAGGAGTGAAGGGTAGTTCTTCGTGGAGTGATCGTTTGTACAAATAGCGTAGACTTGAACTGCATCCATTGGGCACTCTTTGTGGCCAGGATTCTTTCTGCATCTAGGGCAGAATATTACCAGGTTTTCCTCTGCTTCTGATTGTTTCTATTTAGCTTGCATAATATCAAGTTGCGTTGTCAGAGTCTCCAATATATTATTTTTGAAATTCTCAAGTAAATTCTCGATTTCTGCACAGGTTACTCCTCCACCGGAGATCTTGTTGTCCCTTGTGAGCATGTCACATTCCGCTGGTTTTAGCCTTGTATTACCTCTGGAACTCTTGATACACAAATCAATAATGTCAACAAAATTTTCTTGATAGTTGTCACCTTTTCCCGTAATATTTAGTGTTTCAACCCATTGTTCCTTCATCCCTTTAATTAATGTCATTTTTAATACATTGTTAAGTAAGGGTAATGATGCATAAGGAGATCTTTGAAGATTATATTGAAAACATTCAACATATTCTTCTAGTGTCTCATTTGGTCTAGCTACCATCTGAAATATTTCATCCTTTAATTCTATAGACCTACAATAATCCTGATATTTCTTTAGAAAAGCGCCTTTCATCTAATCCCAGTCATTTATAACACCTCCACCTAACCCCATAAACCATTGTAAATCTACTTCTTTTAATGTGGAGGGAAATAATTTTAGCTTTTGGGGATCGATGGTATAGTCATACCCCCGGCACAATACATTGAATTCAAACAAAAATGCATCTGGATCTTCCAATGTTAGGCCATGTAATGTAGGAATATGCTGGAGAGGAATGGCCTTCATAGGTGCATTAACTGCAATATCTACAATGGGATATTGTAGTGTGGAGGTTTGAGGTGTTTGCTGGTTCTGGGCCATTTGGTCAAATATGTGCTAATATCCTTCTAGGATTTCTAGGGGGGTATTCCTAGGCTGGCTAGAAGGAGCAGGAATGGCCTTGACAACACTTCCTTTGTATGGGATGATGAGAGTTTCTTACTGAACTAATATCTGGGGGGATCTTAGCTCTTCAGGTTCTTCAGCTTTGTTCTGGATGATTTTGACAACACTTCCCTTATCTTGGCTGCTTAGTGGCTGAACTATTCCAAGAGGATATCTTGGTTATTTGGTTTCCCCTGTTTCTCCTCCTCCTTTGCAGAGATTACTAAGGTTACCTTCTTGTAACAAATTTGGGCTATAATTCTCAATTTCTTGAAAATCTTGCTCCTCTGTTTGGCTGTGCACCTCAGCAAAGGCTACAGATGGTGATTCTGTGGCCTGAAGAGAACTAGTAGATTGTCTAGAAGTAACTTTTCTAGGGCCTACTGATGGCTGAGATTCTGCTTTTTTAAGGATATTGTCTATAAAGGTCGATCGACGAAGGGTCACCGGTCCCTTAGCTTTTTCATGTTTGGGTAGTGGTTTTGGATTTTTTTAGGCTTTTTCTGCCTAGTCATGCACACAAATCAAATACTTATTTCTACCCAAGATAATCAACAAATCTGCAGGAAAGTGGGTGGTGGAGTAGGGCTGTTACATGCTCCATACGTAGGTTCTTACCTTCCGTTTTTAAAACCCAACTCTTTCCTAGCAGGTACTTACACTACTCTCTTTTCAAAAGAAACAAATGGCTACACTCTCCCCGGCAATGGCGCCAAAATGTTGAGAGATAAAAAGGTGTCTTTTTAACCCCTATTTATCCTACATATATTATCAATCCAGGCACAATTTTTGACCTCAAGAGTGTACTCAGTCTGAGGCGATCACTTGTTCAAGAGTAATGTTTGCAGTAAATGAATACTGGAAACAAAATCTAATTGTAATGGAAAGAAAATTAAATGCTCTATAACTAAATCATTCACTCAAGAAACTACAACAATCATCAGTCATGGATGCAATAATGATAACTCCTTCCCCTATAAACTGATGTAAATGAAAACCAATCACAAACAAGATCTCCAATCTGAGAACTTAGACAGCAGTAGTCAATGTTCGTTACAGTCGTAGGTCTATTTATCCACACTAAAGAAAATACTGAAAATAACAATTCGATTTGCAGAAAAGGAACAACAATTAATTATATTGAAAAGATCGAAAAACAAAGCTTAATCTACAGAAATGAATTGAGCAACAATCTTAACCGAAATGAATTGAACAGCAATCCTCAACTAATAAAGGAATTGAATAGCAATCTAAGAAAGAAACAACAAACAGAATTAAGTGTAACGACACAGTGAAAATAGAGTAATTGAATCAGTAATCTTATTCCAGTGTAAAGGAATGACAATTGTAGTTATAATGGAACAATAGTCAAATGAACAACAATCACAATTGTAAGTGAACCGTAGTTAAATGAACATAAATCACAACTGTAAATGAACAACAATCACAACTGTAAATGAATAGCAGAATCCGAATTAGACAGTATAGTATTGTTTCATAATGAACATCATGACATTTTAAGTTGTGAATAATAATCTCGCTATCCAATTACGATTTTGATATAACAGAGCAATTTAGTGAAATGTTAATGAACAAAATATTACTGAATAAAAAAAATTAAGGAAATGCAAAGGAAATCAAACCACACACCACTGTAATTGTAAAATAATGATACAAGAAGCAAGTGGATCCACTAGGGTCGGGCCCTTAGCCACCAGGGAAGCACTGTTGTGTTTACTGCAGGATCAAATAATGGAACAACAACTGAGTTATATATTAATCATAAATGGAAAAGTTACAGCTATCACTCTTCAAAGGGAGTCGATGATCAAAGTTAAGATTACAAAAGTAAGTTCTACAAATTGACAATAATATCCACCCGCTGGGCTACCAACGTTGTCCCTTTTTATAATGGCTAGGTGGATGTATCAAGAATACAAATAAGCCTTGAAGCAGTGATCCCTCATGATCAAAGGATCCTAAGGGATTCACTAGATCTTTGATCTCGAGTTCATCATTTTGTCTTCTTGCATTGATACCGCATTTTCTCTTCCTTTTCCTGGTCCATGCACTCCAATCTTGATCTCCTCGTCTGGATTTAGCTTCCTGCCAAAGGGATAGTAGTTGCTTCTGCTTTGCCTTTTCCTCCTAAATAGTGATTTTCTATTCCCTTCACTTTTTGTATAGAAAAAGACAATAATTAGTTATTTTGCATCAATCACAAATCTCCTTAATTCTATAATAATTCTTTAACATATTACCATCTTAGAATGTAAAGGAGTTATGAATCAAAGGAAAAGATAAAGAAATAAATGGTAAATACATACCTTTTCCAATGCTCAACAAAATGCACACCTCTCCCTTAGGAGGGCACTTAGGATCTGTAAAAACCTACCACAGGGTTAAGAGGGATTTTTTTTGGAATGGCCTTAAGTCAGATATTCAAAAGTTTGTGGTGGAATGTTTGGTTTGCCAACAAAATAAAGTTGAAACAATTAAGACCCCAGGACTATTAAAACCCTTTTCCATTCCAAGCCAACAACGTGATGAGGTTTCAATGGATTTTATCATAGGTTTACCCAAGTCCGAAGGAAAGAGTGTTATCATGGTGGTAGTTGACAGACTTACCAAGTATGCACACTTTTGTGCATTATCTCATCCATTTAAAGCGAGTACAGTTTTTACTCCATTTATGGAAACAATTCAAAAGCTACATGGAAACCCAAAGATTATTGTAAGTGACTGAGATCCCATTTTCACTGGAAATTTTTGGACATAATTATTTTCTTGTCTTGGGAATCAGTTAGCTCATAGCTCATCTTATCATCCTCAATCTGATGATCAAACTAAGATAGTAAAAAAATGTTTGGAAGGATATATTCGTTGCTTTGTATCTGATATACAGAAACAATGGGTCAAATGGTTGCCTCTAGCTAAATGGTGGTATAACACTTCCTTCCATACTGCAACAAAAATGACCCCATTTATGGCACTTTATGGATATCATCCACCATCCATCACATCATATTTAAGAGAAAATTATAGGTTTCAAGTAGTGGAAGATCACATCGAGAATCAACAACAAGTTCTCCAACTCTTAAAGGATAACCTTACCTTGGCGCAGAATACAATGAAACAACAGGCAGATCAACATCGCATCGAAAGAAGTTTTGATGTAGGCGATTGGGTATTCCTAAGGCTACAACCATATAAACAAATTTCCCTAAAGAAATCTAAGAAGGATAATATATTATCACCAAAGTATTATGGTCTGTACAAGTTGTTGCAAAAGATAGGTACTATGGCATACAAATTGGAACTTCCTGCAGCGTCATGAGTGCACCCAATTTTCCATGTTTCATGCTTGAAGAAGGTTATAGGTGACAAGATTCCAGTTCAAACAATATTGCCAGAACATGATGAGGAAGGAAAAATCATATTGGAACCTAAGGCAGACAAAGCAACAAGGACTTGACAGCTACGAAATTCATCAATTTCATAGTATCTCATCAAGTGGAAGAACTTACCTATTGAAGATTCCACATGGGAGGATAAGAATATTATGCAAAAGCACCCAAAACTACTCAAGCATTAAGGACAACACTTTTTTGAAGGAGAGGGGCATGTTAGGTCCCTATAATACTAGTGATTCGCCCATTACTATTGTCATTGTATCCCTTATTGTTATTGTTGTGCCCCTATTGTCCCCCTATTGTTGTTATTGTGCCCCATAAAATCCCACTATTGTTATTTTTGTGCCTTTATATTATTATTGTTAGGTCGGCTTGGTTATATGATGTCCCCTTAGACTCCTATATATAGAAATGAGGTTTTATCATTTGAATCATCTAAGAATTGTTCATTTCTGTAATGGAAAGGAGGTTGTTCTTTTTGTGGGCTGGTTTCATAACAGGTGACATCGATACTATACCCAGACATGTCTTCTAAGCTGAGATTTTTTTAAGTGTTTCAGAGCCATCTATTCATTGAATGGTGGAAGTTGGAGAAGTGGACCTGACAATGCGAATGATATCGACAATTTATGCGAGGTTTGCAGATATGATTTCATCTATATATTTAAAATGGAAAAGGTGGAAAGGAATTGTTGGAACATCATCTAGGTTAGCTTCAACAGTGGAAGTTGCAGAGAGTGATAATTCCCATTTTTTATTGAGATGGTTGTAATTTGTGTTTGTTGGTTTCATTGTGCCATTTGAAACCATGTAAATATACCGAATTTGGACAAGGTCATGCAAGGAATCTTCCAAATAAATGAAGGAAGAGAGATGGATTGCAACATTGGCAAAATCAACGAGGTCAAATCCAAAGACCTTTCCGGAGGCTTGAGCATGGTTGTATGAGGGAATGCCTATTTTTCCAAGGACCCTACCCTAGATCTATCATTGTTTATGTAAGGGGCTTAGCACCATGAATGGAATTGCAACAGGTCGAGTAGAGGACAAATGAGTTGATGATGAAGGAGAAGCCTGTGTTGAAGGAGTAGTATACGAGGTGGGGTTGTGTGACATTGAAGAGCCTGATTGTTATGTGGATAGTTGTACAATTTGAAGAAGGGTCGAGTCCCCAATCAAAGATGCATGACATTCAAGAACTTCAACTTCAATAACCTGGAGAGTCCTGAAAAGAGGGAAAGAAAGAGAAAAGCAACTCAATATTAGTCAGAGTGACAATGGCATAGAGAGGGAATGAACAAAAAAACATGATGGGTATGGTGAAGAGTGAAAATACACATAGTTTTGCAAAAACTTGCAAGTGATTTCTTTAAGAATGAAAACCGTCCCCAACTTGAGGGCACCAGAGATGACATGGTCATTGTAAGCATATGAAAGAAAAGCTTTGTGCTGAGAAGTATCATCGAAGAGGGAAATTCGGTAGCGTTGGGACATTGTCTTTATGGAAGCAAGGAGGGCGAGTTCAACTATTTGGAGAAATGGCTGGATCCTCATAGAGCCAACAAGAAAAAAAATGATGGAATTTGTTGTCAAGGTAACTTCCATGATGATCAGCAAAGGAAGTGTCGTAAAAGGTGAAATTCCATGAAATGTTGTCAACATTGGAAAAGAAACGGAAATAAGGTAGTGAGCACAAATGAAAGAAGAATGATTCAGAATCTAGATTGCTACCAATAGTGAAGGGCAACAGAGAAGCAAGTTTGAAATGTCTAAGCATAGAAAGTTGGCTCTCTATATATGACGTTTCATAAACTCTAGAGGCGGGTGTTTTGTACGTTGTGACAATGCAGGTATTATTTTAAGCTATAAATGAAGTATGAAAACATTGATACTTGTCATTTGAGTGTACAAGGCCATACGGTTAGCAGGTTTTTGATTTTCACCTACTTATGAATGAAATTACGAGACAATTATTCTATTGAAGGAAGCAGCACGACGTGCAGTAGAAAGATCAAGAGCAATAACAAAGAGAACAACAAAAGCATAACAACAACAACAAAAACTTCAACTTGGAAAAGAAGTAGAATAGTGCGAGGTGAAGAGGCTAAATAGAGCACAGGTCCATCTATCAACTAAGAAGAGGGAGCAATAAATGAGAGTCAGGACATGTCACAGAGATCGTGGGGCTACCAATGACTAAGACTATTGGGTTGTGTTATATTCTTTCCAAGACTAGCCGATGTAGTTAATCGGGGTGTTAGAAGGGGGGCGGAGTCCCCCCTTCTTTGCGCTGATTGCGTAGCGGGGGGGTCACAGGGGGTTTGAGAGGTGCAGGTAACCCCACTCTATGGGATAATTTTTTTTTGGACCCTATATTAGGTTGGGTGGACCTACCTATGGTTTTGTGCATGATTTTCGCACATGGTTTTGGACGCGATGGTTTTCAGTCCATGGTTTTGGACGGGATGGTTTTTGGTCCATGGTATTGGATGCTTTGGAATGTATAAATATGTATTTTAACATTGAAAAGAAAATAATGAAAAATCAAGCTGGTAGTCTCGGTTTTGGGATCCATGGTAAAATCTTTGTGTATGTGTTATGCTCTCGCATTGTTTTTTTTCTATGTTTCAAAATTCGTATGCAGGTAATTTTTGTACGGGGTTAAAACCGATATCTGGTATGAGAGTTGTTTTGGCTTCAAGGGGATGCCTTTTTTGTTGAGGGGTTTCGCTCAGGCCTATGGTAGACCCTGTTCAATGGGAGATCTGTGGGATCGATTCTGGTGGTGAAAGAAGATGGCGAGTAGTGGAAAGATAGAGATTGAGAAATTTAATGGTCATAGTTTTGAGTTATGGAAACTCAAGATGGAAGGTCTGTTGGTGGATCTAGGTACTAAACCAATGGGAGTGTCCAATGAAGAATGGAAGAAGTTGGATCGAAAGGATAAGAGCACAATATGATTGTGTGTCTTAGATTCAGTGTTGCTGAATGTATCAGGGAAAGCTACGACAAAGGCTTTGTGGGACAACTTAGGGACTTTGTACTAATCTAAGTCTCTGGCGAATAAATTGCTCCTACAAAAGAAACTATATAACCTGAGGATGAAAGATAGAGACTCAGTGACATAACATCTGAATTCATTTAATACTGTGGTAAGTCAGTTATTATCTATTGATATTAAAATTTTAGATGAAGATAAGTGCATCAGTTTGTTGTGTTCTCTACCAGATTCATGGGATAGTCTGGTTATTGCTATAGGTAGCAATGCAACTACCTTGCAGTTTAAGGAAATAGTATCATCCTTGCTGACAGAGGAGATGAGACAGAAAAATATGGAGAGCCATAATGGTGATGCCTTGTTTGTACAAGGACAGTCCTAGAACAGAAACAAAAATAAGTCATCGAGTGGGAGATCTAAATCTAGAGGGAGATCTAAATCTCCAGGAAAACCTGTAAAGGTGGTGTGCTAGAAATGCGGAAAGGAAAGACACTACAAAAGGGATTGAAAATCTAAAGCTCCTAACAAAGGAAAGGGATTTAATGATGCTCCTTCTGCGGAGGTAAAAACCACCTCAGATGAAGGTGGGGATGTGTACTTGGCTTCTTCAAGTAAAAATGTAGCTCATGAGGCATGGTTGACTGACTCAGGTGTATCCTTTCACTTCACTCCCCATATAGAGTGGTTCTGTGAGTATGAGAAATATGATGGTGGTGATCTCTTCTTGGGGGATGAAAAGAAAGCTAGAATCGTTGGTCACGAAAACGTAAAGTTGAAGTTGCAAGGTGGAAGGGCTAGAACACTTTCTGGTGTTCTACATATTTTTGCATTGGCCAGAAATCTAATTTTCGTAAGCAAGATGGATGATGCAGGTGTAAAAACAATGTTTGAGAGGGATACCTATAAAATGGTTCGAGGAGCATTGGTATTAATGTGGGAAGTTCGGATTGGAACTCTGTACAAGCTGCAAGGTAGCACTGTTATTGATGGGTGCAACAGTTCTATGGTTCCTAAATGTGGAGCAGAAAATATAGTGGTATCTGGAGAGAAGACCACGATGTGGCATCAAAGGCTTGGACATATTAGACAGAAGGGCCTTCGAATACTTCATGGTAAAGGTATGGTAGAAGGTATGAGTAATAGCTCTCTAGATTTTGATTTTTGTGAAAATTGTGTATATGGGAAACAAAATCGGGTGAGTTTCCTCTAGTGGTAAGAGGGAAAAACATATATTAGAACTTGTGCACAGTGATGTGTTTGGACCTGTGAAGGTTCTATTTCTGGGTAATTCTGTGTACTATGTATCATTTATAGATGACTTCTCAAGGAATACATGGATATATTTCCTTAAGAAGAAATCTGAAGTCTTTGACAGAATTAAAGAATTTAAGGCTCTTATGGAAAACCAGATAGAGAAGAAGATAAACGTGTTGAGGACAGATAACGATGGAGAGTTTTGGAGCAAGGAATTTGAAGAATTCTGTAACAATTGTGGTATAGCACGACATAAGACTACTCCATACACACCTGAGAAAAATGGATTTTTAGAAATAATGAAAAAGACATTGATGGAAAGGGCAAGAAGCATGCTCAGTGGTGCCGGGTAGGATAGGAATTCTAGGTACAGGTGATGGAGACAACATGTTACCTGGTCAACATATCACCTTCATTAGAATTGGAGGATAAGACTCCAAAAGAGGTATGGATTGGTAAGAATTCCTCTCTTTCACATCTGAGGGTATTTGGATGTGATGCATATGTACATGTTCCAAAGGAGAAAAGAACCAAGTTGGATAGTAAATATGAAAAGTGTATCTTTATTGAGTATAAGGATGGTTTAAAGGGTTATAACTTTTGAACCCAGTAACAAGGAAGGTAGTGTATAGCTGAGATGTGGTGTTAAGAGAGGTGAAAGATGTTATTAAACATGAATTCCAACCAAAGGAACCTGAGAAAATAGAGTTTGAGGTTAAGGAGAAAGAATCAGACTCTACAACAGAGGAGGAATTTGTTAGGTCCCTATACTACTAGTGTAACCCCTCATTGTTATTAGTACAACCCCCTTGTTATATTGTTATCCCCATATAGTCCCCATATTGTTATTATTGTGGCCCATAGAAGCCCATTATTGTTATTATTGTGCCCTTACATTATTATTGTTATGTCGGCTCTGATTGTATTATGACCCCTTAGACTCCTATATACAGAAAGGAGGTATTGTCATTTGTATCATCTAAGAATTGTTAATTTGTGTAATGTAAAGGAGGTTGCCCCCTAAAAGAGGCTTATTTCTAAGGCATTCATCTATATTTTCTATCTTTTTGTGAGCTGGTTTCATAACATTTGTTATCAGAGCTTTGGATTCTAGGGTTTCGCTGCTCCAAATAGGCGATTGTGGAATTTTCACTATAACTTTTTTCTGCAATGTTTCAGAAGCTAAAAAACAAACCCATTTGGGAGGAGATTGTGTTGAACCTTGGGTCCAAATTTTATAGCTTCTGTCACTATATTTTCGGAGATATGATCTAAGAAAGTTAGGGTTTGCAAGCTCTAGAATTTAAACTAAAACAAGTCATTGAGGAATTTTCATTATAACTCTTTCGCTACAAAGTTTCAAAAGCTAAAACAAACACTCATTTGAGAAGAAATCAGTCTAAACCTCAGCTCTGAATTTCAGATCTTGTCTCGCTATATTTTTGGATATATGATCTCAGTTAGGGTTTTTGCAGACTCCCGAATTACATCCTAAACAGGTGACCTTTGGAAAATTGTCATAACTTTCTCTCTAAGCAACAAATTGAAATTTCCTAAGAAGTTACAGAAAGAGGATGGACTGTAGTTTTCTGTGCATAGTTTTCAGATCCGAAGCTCAAAACAGTGACATGTGTCACGTCATACAAGTTCGCTCTACTGAAACATTATATAATCAGCTCATCTTAGGAGATTGGGCATAACTCTTTCTTGGAGAATCAAATTATGATCAGACTTGCGAGTTAGAAAGATGACTCATAGGGCTACTGCAAGAGACAATTTCAGAACATTGAGATCTGAAAGTACAGAGTTATAGTCGTTTCAAGATCGAGCTCCTGAAATCAAGAAAAGGCGATATGAGGAAGTTTGATGGAAAGGATCTAGTAAATTGGATACTAAAAATGGAGCAATATTTTGATCTACATGGTGTACGACTGTTACAAAAGGTATGTATTGCATCTTCATATTTAAAACCAGATCAATTTTTATTGTATAAAGGTCTTTGCTCTAGTAAACAACTTGTTACATGGTCAATTTTGACAGAGTAAATGATAGCACATTATGAGGATACAAAGAGAAATACCTTCTTTAGAGAAACACCACAACAATTGGAAGAAAAAAGAGAAAAAGGGGTATGTTACAAAGTGGAGAGCAAAATTGTGGCAATAAGGAAGTCTACCCCTCACAACTATAAAGATAGAAGTGTTGTTTCTCCTAGCCTTCCACAACCTACAAGGGTTACACCACAACAACTGGAAGAAAGAAGAGAAAAAGGGCTTTGTTACAATTGTGATAACAAATACATTAAAGGTCATAAGTGTGTTGAGAAGAAATTATTTTACATTGATTGTGGAGAGGAGGAAGAAAAGGATCAAGAAACATCAAAAGAAGAGTATATACACCAAGAACCAACTCCAAAAAAAGAAGAAATGAATCCGACCATATCTTGTAAAGCATTGGAAAGAATTAGCACTCCTAAAACTCTCAAGATAGAAGGACATATCAAGAAGAAAAAGGTTCAAGAAGTGAAATATCACATCGAGAAAGAGGAAATGAATCCAACCATATCTTGCAATGCATTGGACAGAATTACCACTCCTCACACTATCAATATAGAAGGACATATCAAGAAGAAAACTGTTCAAGAATTGAAAGATCACATGGAGTCTCAAGAAATCAATATAACCATACTTTGTAATGCATTGGAAGAAATTACCACTCCTCAAACTATCAAGATAGAAGGACATATCAAGAAGGAAAAGGTAAGAGTGTTGATTGATTCGGGAAGTACCCATAATTTTATTGATTGTAAGATAGCCAAGGAATTGAATTGCTTCGTATATTCAGCACTGGAGTGTCAAGTGATGGTTGCAAGTGGAAGAACCATAAATTTCGCTGGAAAGTGCCATAATATCAAGCTATCCATGGGAGAATATGTATTCAATAGCCCAATGCTTTCCATTCCAATGGGTGGTGCTGATGTTTTACTATGAGTCCAATGGCTACAATCTTTGGGTATGATAGCTTTTAATTTTCAAGAAATTTTCTTGAAATTTTTTTGGGAAGGAAAGAAAGTTGAATTAAGGGGTATCGAAGGAAAACCTGGAAATATAATAAACTCTAACGGCATGACAAAGCTTCTAAATTAAGAACAACAGGGTGTAGTTGCACAACTATGTTCACTAGAGGATCCCGCATCGAAATCATGTATTTCTCTAGATCTCCAAAACGTTTTGGACAATAATTCCAAGGTATTTGAGACTCCCAAAGGCCTCCCACCTTTTTGTGATCATGATCATGCTATTCATTTGATTACATGAAGTGTTCTTCCAAACATCAGGTCTTACATATATCGACATGCCCAAAGGAGTGGGAACTCATTCAAAAGTTGCAGAAGATCTTAGTTCAAACAATATTGTGAGAACTTGACAAGGAAGGAAAAATCATATTGGAACATGAAGCAGTCACCGAACCGAGAAATTGAAAGCTATGAAATAGATCAATTTCAGAGTATCTCATCGAGTGGAAGAACTTACCCACTGAACATTCCACATGGGAGGACAAGAATTTATATGGAAGCATAAAGAACTACTCAAGCATTGAGGACAACACTTTTTGAAGGACAGGGGCATGTTAGGTCCCCATATTACTAGTGTAACCCCTTATTATTATTAGTACAACCCCTTATTATATTGTTGTACCCATGCAGTCCCCATATTGTTATTATTATGCCCCATAAAAGCCCACTATTGTTATTATTGTGCCCTTAGATTATTATTGTTATGTCGGATCTGATTATATTATGACCCCTTAGACTCCTATATATAGAAAGGAGGTCTTGTCATTTGTATCATCCAAGAATTATTCATTTGTGTAATGTAAAGGAGGTTGCCTCCTCGAAGAGGCTTATTTCTAAGGCGTTCATCTATCTTTTCTATCTTTTTGTGAGCTGGTTTCCTAACAAAATCAGAAGATGAAGAGCCACAAAATCCGGGTGTGAGAAGATTAGTTCGAGAAAGAAGGCAGCCAGAAAGGTATAGTCCATCTAATTTCTATTAAAATTTTTCTTTATCTGTTACTGATGATGATCCCAGAACTGTGAAGGAAGCAGTTGATTCAAAGGATGAAAAACTCTGGAAAGGGGCCATTGTTGATTAAATGACATCTTTGCACAAAAATGAGGCTTGGGATCTGGTGGATTTGCCAGCTAGAAGGAAACCCATTGGAAGGAAATAGGTGTTCAAAAAGAAGACAAATGCTGAAGGAAAGGTGGAGAAATATAAAGCTCAGTTCGTAGCAAAAGGTTATTCCCAGGTGCTGGGAATTGATTTTGGTGAATTTTTTTCTCGTGTTGCCAAGGTAGCTTCTATTAGATTACTTCTATCTGTGGTTGCTGCTTTTGATTTTGAGGTAGAACAAATGGATGTGAAGACAAAATTTCTTCACAGGGATCTCGAAGAGGATATCTACATGAAAAAACTTGAAGGTTTTGCAGTGAAGGGTAAGAAAGAATTGGTATGCAAGTTAAGGAAGTCTCTGTATGGGTTAAAACAGTCACCAAGGATGTGGTATCAGAAATTTGATACATTTATACAGGGACTTGGCTTCACCAGAAGAAAATCATATCACTGTGTGTATTTTAAATTAATTGGTGACCATTTTATTTATCTGGTCTTGTATGTGGATGATATGTTGCTGGTTGGAAATGATAAAGAAATTATCCAGGATTTGAAGACCCAATTGTCCTCCAAATTCGACATGAAAGATCTTGGTGCTCCAAACTATATTTTGGGCATGGAAATTAAAAGAGACCGAGCAAAGAGGAAGCTCTCGTTAAACTAGAGGAAGTATGTCGAGACAATACTGTTGAGATTTAAAATGCAGGATATTAAACAGGTGAAGGTTCCTATTCATGTAGGTGTGAGGTTATCTACCGAATAGGGTCCCAAGACACAAGAAGAGGAAGAGGACATGTCCCGTGTTCCATATGCAAGTGCAATCGGCAGCTTGATGTATTCAATGGTTTGTACTAGACTAGACATTGCACATGCAGTGGGAGTATTGAGCAGATTTATGTCAAAATGAGGGAAGGAGCACTGGACAGCAGTGAAGCGGGTTTTCAGGTATTTGTGTGGCACTAGTGATTATGGTTTGTGCTACCAAGGATGACTAGGATTGGACAAAGTGTTGGATATTCATGGCTTTGTTGATGCAGACTGGGCTGGAGATCTAGATTAGAGAAGATCTATAGGTGGGTATGTGTTTAACCTATTTGGAGGTGCAATCAATTGGATGAGTAAGAAACAATCTGTAGTGGCACTAACATCTATAGAGGCAGAATACATTATAGCCACTCATGCAAGCAAGGAAGTAGTTTGGTTGTAGAAATTGTGTTAAAGTATGGGGTTAGTACAGGGAGCTATAAGGATAGACTATGACAACCAAAGTGCAATTTTCTTACCAAATAACCCTGCATATCAATCAAAGAAAAAGCACATTGATGTTCAGTATCACTTTGTGAGGGAAATGATAGAAGACAAAAAGGTTTTTTTGGCTAAGGTGGACACTTTAAAGAATACTGCATATGTATTGACAAAATTTGTGAGCTCTGAGAAGTTCTCTTGGTGTAGAGAAACAATGGGCATTGCAAGATTGGATAAATGACTAAGCTCTCCTGTGGAAAGAAAACAACAAGTGGGAGAATGTTGGATTATTTTATATTCTTTCCATGACTAGCAGATGTAGTTAACCAGGGGGTTAGAAGGGGGGTGAAGCCCCCCTTCTTTGTGTCGATTGCATAGCGGGGGGGTCAAAGGGGTTTGAGGGGTGTAGGTAACCCCACTATATGGGGTCCAGGGCAGTGCCCCAAAAAATTCTATTTTTGGACCCTATATTAGGTTGGGCAGACCTACCTATGGTTTTGTGCATGATTTTCTCACATGGTTTTGGACGCGATGGTTTTCGGTCCATGGTTTGGACGCGATGGTTTTTTATCCATGGTATTGGATGCTTCGGCATGTATAAATATGTATTGTAACAATTAAAAGAAAATAATGAAAACTCAAGATGGTAGTCTCAGTTTTGGGATCTAGGGGAAATCTCTGTGTATATGTGTTTTATATGTTATGCTCTCACATTGTTTAGTTTCTATGTTTTAGAATTTGTATGTAGGTAATTTCTCTATGGGTTTAATACCTACAAAGACAATGAGAAAGATGCTCGTCCGAGCGAAAGTAAAGTGAGAATAAATTCACATAGTAGGGTCCTTAATTATATTATTGAATAGAAGAAGCCTCAATGCCAAGATGTGTGTATAGGTTTGAAACCTTAACCAGAGGAAAATGTGACATATTGATTAAGTATATACGGGAGTTTCTGGGCTTTGAAACTTTCACACGAGAAGAATCATTTTGGAAATCTTGGAAGAAGAAAGTCTAATCCAGCATATCAATGTGGTTTGCTTCAATAAACACATATCATAAAGTGGACAGGGCATAATACATATCAATTTCCTGTGAGCGAGAACAAAGTGAAAAGAAATGGAGATAGTCGGTCCATTAATTAGATTAATGAATAGAATAGCCACCAAGACCAAGATGCGTGTATAGGTTTTAAGTTGGAATCGTTAAAAAATGTGGCATATTGATTAACCATATATTGGATTTTTCGCGTATTGAAACCTTGACATTAGAATAAATATTTTGGAAATCTCAGAAAGCAAAAGCTCAATTCATCTTATTAATGTGGTTCCGCACAAGGGCATAAAACATACGATCTTCATATGAGGGAGAATAAAATGACATTAAATCCACATTGTCGGTTAATCAAGCTTAATTAATGAATAAAACATACAGTGAAAGCAAGATACATGCATAGACAGTGGATCTTCTCGGAGCTCGTACTCCAAAAGTTGTGATAAGGGGTAGATGCGATTTTACATTTTCAAGTTTGATATGATAAAACAATCGGGTATGCATATTGGTGGTTGGAAGTCCATAGCATTGTTCGAAGTTTCGAAGTTTAGATATTTGGTTATTATTATATAGGACCAATGTTATATGTATCGAAAATTTCTAAAAGAATTGTTGTGATGTTATAAATCTGATATAACTCTAGCGGATTCGCTATTCCATTAAATTATTTTCAATTACTATATCGGGTCCAGAACCAAATCGGAAATCATAATATTAAGCCATATCGGTGATTTAACATATGTGTCATTTCAAAAAATTCTATATGATAGTGGATGTGATATTCCAATTGCCCTACGTGTAGTCAGAGGTCCATATTGGAAATCGGCAAATTAGAGGGGTGACAGCTTTCACATTTTGTTATATTGCAAAGTTGCAATATAAAAGTATAGAGAATGTTAAACCGTTGGGAAAACAGTGAAACAAAATAATGAAGGATTTTCATTTCAAATGCAGAGATGGACGTGCCTTTTCTCTCTCTTCAAAATGAGAATGTAGCACAATATGATTGGTTTGGATAAGGGACGCGTGGTGGACAAATATGGTTCCGATAAAGCCACATGGTATATGAAGTCAGCATGGTGTGGCAGGACTATGAACACTTGTAGGCAGTTTCAGCATTTTCAAGGCCCCAAGGGGGGAAAAACAGGGTGACACATTTCACCAATTACAAGATGCCACGTGGTAGTGAATCATGTAATAGACTAGATATTGACGTTAGAAGGTTGAGGCATGTTGTTGCATGAAATTAAAGTCTTGGAGTGAAATCCTCCAATTAAGGGGCTCCGATATGGGGGTTCGCCCACAGTCACAAACAGGGAAATACACAAGGCTGAGAACCAAGGGCGATCATAATCACCGATCACATATCGGCATTTTGTAACATATGCCATTTCAAAATTTCCGATAGAGGGGCTTCGATATTGGGTTGGTGCACATTATTAAGAATCAAAGAACGTTGGGCTTAAAGCATTTAATAAAGGAAAATAGCGCCTATTGTGATATGCGATATTGTCAAAGAATATTGGTGGTTGGAGGTCCATAACACAGTTTGGAGTTTCAGAGTTTAGATATTTGGTTATTATTATATAGGACCAATGTTATATGTATCAGAAATTTCTAAAAGAATTCTTGCGATGTTATAACTCTGATATAAATCTAGCAAATTCATTATTCCATTAAATTATTTCTTATTACTATATCAGGTCATAAACCAAATTGGAAATAAGAGAATTAAGCCATATCGACGATTTAACATACGTGGTATTTTAAAATTTTTGATATGACAGTGGATCTGATATTCTGATTTCCCTTCTTGTAGTCATAGGTCCATATCGCATATTGGAAATTGGCAAATTAGAGGGGTGATAACTTTCAAATTTTGTGATATTGCAAATTTGCGATATAAAAGTACTGAAAATGTTAAATCGCCACGAAAAAATTGAAACAAAATAATGGAGGATTTTCATTGCAAAACCAAACATGGATGTGCCTTTTCTCTCTCTTCCAAATGGACGTGTGGCATAATATGATTGGTTCTGATAAGGGATGTGTGGTGGAACTAGATTGGTTATGATAAATCACATCGCATATGACATCAACATGGCATGGCGGGATGGTGGACACGTGCCAGGCAGTTTATGCATTTTCAATGCGCCAAAGGGGGGAAAACAGGGTGACACGTGTTACCATTTACAAGGTGCCACGTGGAAGTGAATGACTTAATAGACTGGAGATCAGCATTCAGAGGTTGAGTCATGTTGTTGAATGAATGTAAAATTTTGGATTGATATCCTCCAATTAAGTGGATCCGATATGGGGGCTGGCCCATGGTGAAAGAAAGATGTGAGACTGAGAACTAAGGGAAATCACGATCGTCGATTGCATATCGATGTTTTGAAACATTTGCCATTTCAAAAGTTCCAATAGAGCGGCTTCGATATTAAGTTGGCATGCAGTTATTAAGACTCAAAGAAACTTGGACTTAAATCATTTAATGAAGGAAAATAATGCTCGTTGCGATATGCAATATTGTCAAAGCTACTAGTGTTAAAGTGGCGGGGAGGGCCAATTATAGGTTACCAAAGAAATTCACGGCAAAACCAGTGAAGGACAAGATCTTATATCTCTCCTCAAAGGGACACATGGCAAATAAAGGTTGGTTCTGATAAAGGACAAGTGTTTAAAAGTGATAAGCTACATGACATAGGGTGAACTTCCTGCAAAACCATGAAAAGAAGGTTTAATTATTATAACAACAACCACATATTCAAGTGACAAGTGGCAAGCATAATGTCATATGGAGAGAAATGTGGCATGTTCCAAGCACCAAAGAGCTCATCCTATTAGAGATCAGCAATCAAAACCCGTGAGAATCACACCGTCGAAATGGTATATTCCTTCAAGGTCGACGAATCTGCTACAATGTCATAAGGAAGAACCTCACCATAAAAAGCCCATCTGCTTAAATACTGGAATGAGTTGATATATGGGTTGTTTTTGTCACATGGGACTAGTTTGAAGGACTATAAATTTTTTGGTGATCTTCTCCACCCGGATTCTATTTTGGTAAAGTGACATGTTTGGTAGATATCATAGGTCTTGTTTAGCCATATGTTTTTTACCAAATTTGAACATAGACTTCTATTTGTGTTCAATATTCTCAATTTTTATTTCATTATAAGTTTCATAGTTTCTTCTCAGATTTATTATTAGAAAATTGTTTTTAAAACATTTTTTAGTTGAATTTTATAGTTGGAGGATTTGCCTGGACAGTCAAAAGTGGTATGACAAAAAAAACAACAAATATTGCAGAATCAATCTTTAAATCACGTTTTTGATGGTGGAAATTAGTTCAACATCATCAAAAACCTCTTGGTACCCAAAATCTTGAAGTTTAACAACTATAACCTAGATTTACAAAAATCCCTACCATAATTTATCAAAATTGTCAGGCCAGGAGTAACTCCAAAAAACTGATTCATTTATTCAATTAGCCAGCTATCCATTATATACATGAATGTGATCGTTCAGTTCATCTTCTTGATGACTGTTCACATTCAATTCCCCCAATCACTGAGGATTAGGTGTCAACATTCCCCTCCTTAATCTGAAGGGATGTTGGTGAGTCCAAGCATCGTTCTGAATCTTTCAAG
>APFE030222055.1:0-27268 GCA_000404065.3 Pinus taeda
ACAACGTTAATTTATGATTTTTCCTGTCTCTAGTTATTCTCATACCAAGGATTTGTTTTGCAGCTCCCAAATCCTTCATTGCAAATGAATTTGCCAATTTTCTTTTGGGCACATTTATTTCCTGCATGTTAGATCCTGCAACAAGCATGTCATCTACATACAATAACAATATAATATAGCTGCCATCATTTTGCTTTTTCAGATAAACACAATGATCAGAGTGACATTTAGTATAACCTTGTTCAGACATAAACTTGTCAAATTTTAGATACCACTGCCTTGGAGCCTGTTTTAAGCCATACAAGCTCTTCTTCAACTGCACACTAGTTTCTCCTTCCCTTTCACTTCATATCCTTGTGGTTTTTGCATATATATCTCTTCCTCCAAATCCCCATGGAGAAAGGCTACCTTTACATCTAACTGCTCAAGATGAAAATCTTCGCTGCTACAAGACTGAAAATAGTTCTGATTGAAGTCATTTTAACAACAAGAGAAAATATTCATCAAAATCAATACCTTTCTTCTGTGCAAACCCCTTCACCACAAGTCTAGCTTTGTACCTCTGTTTTCCTCCATCTTCTTCCTTCAACCTGAAAACCCATTTATTCTTCAATGTAGTTTTTCCTGCAGGCAACCTGACTAAATCCCAAGTCTGGTTATGCATTAAGGAGTCCATCTCTTCTTCCATGGTTACCTCCCACTTCTTCCTGCTTTCAACCTTCATTGCTTCTTCACATTCGGGTTCACCAGAATCAGTCAACAATAAATAATATAATGAAGGAGAGTATCGTTCAGGGGGTCTACTTATCCTGGTAGATCTTCTAACACCACTTTCAGGTGTTTGGGTGCCTGTTGTAGTTGTGATGGTTGTTGTTGTTGTGGTTGTTGATTATTATTATTTTCAGGCACCTTTACTTTTTCAGTGATTTCTTCAAGAACTACATATTCCTTGTTTTCCTTTTCTTGTTTCTTTTCCTGCAACTGATTCTTATACAAGACCTTTTCGTTGAATATTACATCTCTCTCTGCTCCTAATGATTTTGTGATTTTCGTAATCATATAAGCGATAACCAAAATCATTAACACCATATCCAATAAAGGTAAATTTCTTTGACTTTGCCTCAAGCTTTGTTCTATTTTCTTTATCAATATGGACAAAGGCCTCACAACCAAAAGGATTTAAAAAAGAGTAGTTTACCTTTTTACCTGTCCATGCTTCCTCTGAAACACCACCATCCAAGGAACATGAAGGCCCTCTGTTTATTAGATAAACAGTAGTATCTACAACATTTGCCCAAAACTTTAAAGGCAATCCTGCATGCAATCTCATGCACCTTGCACGCTCCATGATTGTTCTTTTCATCCTTTCTGACACACCATTTTCTTGTGGTGTTCTTGGAACTGTCTTCTCTCTGTGAATTCCATGCTCTGAACAGTACCTATCAAACTCTTTGCTGCAATATTCACCTCCATTGTCTGATCTAAGACACTTCAATTTCTTTCCTGTCTAAATCTCAACCAAAGCTTTCCATTTCTTGAAAGTATCAAATACATCAGATTTATTCTTAATACAATAAATCCAAGTTTTTCTAGTTGCATCATCAATAAAAGTAACATAATAATGAGAGCCGCCGAGAGATGATACCTGAGCAGGTCCCCATACATCTGTATGCACAAGCTCTAATTTTTCATTCTTCGTTTCTTTCCCAACTCTGAGAAATCTGACTCTCTTCTGTTTTCCATAAATGCAATTCTCACAGAAGTCCAAATCAACATTCCTCAAACCCGGCAATAAATTCCTTGAGTGAAGAATCTTCATCCCTTTTTCACTCATGTGTCCAGGCCTATGATGCCATAATGCTGCATCTGCTCCTTTGGAAGTTAAAGCATTAACAGAGTTAGAAATACCATTGCATAAATACAATGTACCAACCTTTCGCCTTTTGCTATTACCAGGGCTCCTTTGGTGACCTTCCAAGCTTTATCTGTGAAAGTTGTCACACAACCTTCACCGCCTAACTGCCCTGTTGAAATCAGATTTTTCTTTAGATCTCGAACATGCCTTACCTCCTTTAGTAGCCATTGGTTTCCATTCTGCTGTTTTACAAGAACCTTACCCATTCCAACAATTTTACAGGGTTTATCATCACCCAAACGAACTTGTCCAAAATCTCCTTGAACATAGTCATGAAAGTATCTCTTATCAGGTGTGGCATGGAATGAGGCCCCTGAATCTACCACCCAGGAATCAGTGATATTTTCAAAAGAAAGAATCAAAGCATCTTGTAACACCTCACCTGTCACATTTGCTTCATGATTGTTTTCTTGATGTGCATCTCCTTCTTTTCCCTTCCGAGATCTACAGTTTTCCTTTAGGTGTCCTTTCCTTCCACATTTCTAGCACACTATCCCCAATCTGGACTTGGATTTTCCTTTCCTTGATTTACTGCGATATCCTGAGCTCTTTCCTCTTTCCATTTTTCTTCCCCTAGACTCTGCACTCAAAGCATTACCTGATGTCTCACCGGAGCTTTTCCGTCGCATTTCCTCGCTAAGGATAGCACCGACAACATCATCAAACTTTAAAGTACTAGATCAAGAAACAAAGTTACTAATGGCCATTACTAAACCATTCCAAATTTCTGGCAATGAGCACAAGAATAACAGAACTCTAACTTCATCATCAAAGTTTAACCCTATAGAACATAACTGACTTGTAACAGTATTAAAATCATTCAAATGGTCTGCAACAGATCCACCTTCCGACATCTTCATATTAAATAACCGTTTCATAAGAAATACCTTGTTTTTCATATAGTTTCTCCAATGCCTTAATCAAACCCTCTTTCGTTGTTTCCTTCGAAATGTTGAAAGCAACCGATGTTGCGAGGCACAAACGTATTGTTCCGAGTGCCTTTCTATCGAGAAGGTTCCATTCTTCATCTATCATACCCGTCGGCATCTTTGTTTTTCCGCCCAATGGTAGGTACAGATCTTTCTGATACAGATAATCTTCCATCTGCATCTTCCACAGCGAGAAGTTTTGTCCGTTAAATTTCTCGACCCTAAACTTACCATCTTCGCCATTGCTCCCACTCGAACAAGTAACCCTTCTTTCCTGCGAGTTTATCAGCCAAATAGACCTTCGGCTCTGATACAAGTTGTTAGAAAATTATATATTATGGAGCAATGGAACACATAAAGTATTGCAGAAATATAAACACATAAAACAAGAGAGACACAGATATACGTGGTTCACCCACTTTGGGCTACGTCCACCTCGAACAGCCAGTCCTTCCTTTCTATTATTCACCAAAATAAAGAGACACAACCTACAACAAATTCGTTGTAATATCATATGTTTTCTCTCACAGTCTCACCTCTCTGCTTCTCGCTCGAAGAATCCACATATATTACACAGCCTCAATACAATGCCCTCATATGAAGAGAGGGTTTGCCTTCTAGGGCAAAAAACCATAAACTAAACATAAGTTCTACCGTCAGATCATCTGCCTAATGAACAGCCCAGATTGACTAGAAATTACTATACTTTCACAAGGCAATTTTACATCTATTTTTAGCTTCAGAGGCACTACCCGTGAAACCCCCTGGGAGACCGCTGGCCCCTGGACCCCTCAGCTGGGGGGGATTGGCCCCCCGATGCCCATGTTTGGGGGGGGGGGGGGGGGCGGTGCAAGTCCCCCCTGCACCCCCTGCGTGGAGGGGTGTACAAACTTCCTGGGGTATACACTCGGCTGAAGAAAAGAGCTCTGAAGAATAATGCTCTACATCCAACATTTGTAGAAGCTTCACTTGGCTCACTCTCAGTTTGATTCAATTCTTGTATGAGAGAAGCATGAATAGGAGGCAAGAAGCCAATCTAGAAAAAGATTGAAGAGAATAACATGTGGCCAATCTGGAAAATTAGGTAGCTAGATGCAGCAAGGGGCTCATGAAATCATGGTGAAACTCATTTCGTTTGATCCATCATTGTAGGCAAATGCCACTTTCTATCATCAATTGATTGAGCTTCATTTACCTAACATACACTAAGCCACAAATTATCTATGTTGTTATTTGTTATGATTCGCATAGGAACCAAACCCGAGTCACTAGAAATCACCAAAAGAAATTGAAATATATTCAGGATCATATTTAATACAAATTAGAATACAAAAAAATGATTATTTATTCTTGATAGGATACATGAAATCAAATCTTGGAGGTTCCATTGATGGCAGGAAATACACCTCTAGATTTGTTTTCTTTTTAGGATCTAGTCCTATGTCATGGGGGAACAAGAAGTGGAAATTTGTTTCTCAATCTTCGATTGAAGTAGAATATTGTACAATAAGAGGATCTGTCTTCAAAGTAGCTACATCTCATACTTGCAATACTAGTTATACCTCAAATACATTAGATGATCTTGTAGTGCATCAATTAAGGTGTTTTATAACTTGTTTTCAATCCACTATTTCATGAGCACACAATACGTCAAGGTTCAATATCAATTCAATCAAAAGAAAACATGTTCAACAATAGAACATGCAACTCCAGTTTTCTTCACTCAATATCAACGTGTATATATCTTCACCAAGTCACTTTCATGTGATAATCTTGAAGCATTCTAAGTCTCTCTCATGTACTTCTAAGAGTTTGAATTAATTGAGGGGGATGTTAGAATAATTACATCATAGTATATGTAAATAAACCAATGTAAATGAGTATTGGTAGCACAAAACTTACAAGTAGAACACATTTAGTCCATTCTATTAGAAGTCTCAGAACAAGTTTGAGATCCTAGTATATATGAACTAAGTTAACTATTTTGTATAAAGTATGCATATGCTCCAATGAAGAAATCAAGAGTTCCAAGTCTTTATTTTTGTGGCAAAGTTTTTTATTCTACACCAATATGGAAGAGGTATTGTTAGCCAGTTGCAAAGTAATGTACATGTGAAAGATTAAGAACATCCCTCTATCTTTTCTTCCAAAATTTCATGGTCTAAGGTTAGTGGATTCAGAAACCTTTCTCTTTGAATTTGAAATTGTTTGTAGATCTTAAGGTTACTTATTAAAAACTCAAAAATTTAGATTGTTTCTAGAAACTTTGAAGGATAGAGCTCTTAAATGGTTCATGAGTTTAGGGACTAATTCAATAAGATCATGGAATGATATGCAAGGATATTTTTAGAACATATAAAGATCATGATCTTAAGGAAGAAATATTTAGAATAAATAAAAGAGAAGGTGAGAGCCTTGAGGATCTAATAGAGAGGTTCATGTATAATGTTAAGAGGGATAAACTTCATCATTTAGGATCTCACACACTAAAAACCCTCTTACTTAGAACAATTAGGGATGAATGGATTAATCTCCTTGATCTCATGAGTAGAGTTGATGTATACCAATTATCATTTGAAGAAATTTCGAAATCATGAAAACACATATCAAGAGGAAGGGAAAGAGTATGTCAATCAACATCAAGATCGGTAAGTCAAGCTAAACTTAGAAATTTTCTTGATAAATTTAAAACAAAAAATCTTAGAAATCTAATTGAATAAGTAGAAATCATAAGAATACAAAATTATAAAAAAGAAGATGTTGATATTTATGTTTTCCATGCAGAATCACATGATGTTAAACATTGTCCATCATTACCAAGGTTGAAGGAAGCTCACCAAGTGGAAAATGGATCAAGTCAATTTCCAATGCAGCTATGTTATGTAGCTCAAAGAGGGCCATGGATGCCTATTCAACCTCGTATGAAACAAGAGACTAATTCACAATATCAATCTTATGCACATCCATCTTAAAGTAAGTGGAGCACACCCTTTCCTTTGTAACATTGGCCATCTCAACCCCAAAACCAATCTTGGTAACAAGGTTGGCAAGGAACTTATAGGATCCATCCACAATATCCTCAGTATTTTCCTCAATATCCTCCATACCCAACTCCATGTTATCCTTACCATTGACCTCCATCACAAACCCAACCACATCCATCTGAAATATACACTCTCACTCAAATACCTGTACCACCATTTCCAAACCCACACATTAAAGTAGCTTAGCCCACTTACAATGCTGAGGTACAATACTTCCAAATATCTCCTCTTGATCTCAATGGTATTCATCTCAAATCAAGAAGAACATTACAGAAAAAAGATTCTCTTGATGGCATTGAAGGACAACATGCAGAAAAAGAAGATTCAAAAGAGAATATCAAAGAATCATGGGCTGCAATTGATGAAGAACGGACATCAAAATCAAATATTTAGAAAGCTCTCTCATGGTTACCATAAAATCCTCCATGTATTCAAGATAAAAATCAGCAAAAAGAGGAATGTTTGAAGGTCATGGTAGAAGAATACATGAAGAATGATCCAGATTGGCAAGTGGACTAGGGACATCACAACTATATTAAAGTATGGTTCTAGAGAGGCACTAACTTGCAAAAATACTCTCTTCTTCAATTGTGCTTGATATCATCAAATTCAAAGCATTTGATCACTCAAATTCAGGTACATGTCAAAACATACATTTCAAGCCTACACATCAATTTTTCTATCATCTTGATGTACACATGGATCCATTGGAGGTATTCTTACACTTGAAAGTGAATTTGTTTTCAAGTAGAGTAAGGTAGAAAAACAAAAATTATAAATAAGAGAAAAAAATCTGAGGTGAAAACCTCCTTTGAGGCACCTCAGATTGGCTCACTGGTTGAAAACCTCCATGAGGTTGTTAATGGGTTGAAATAGAAAAAAAAAAGAGAGAGAGAGAGAAAGAAAATATCCCAGGTGAAAACCTCCTTTAAGGCACCTACGCAAACCTACTAGTTGAGAACCTCATTAACTTGGCTAGCAAGCCTGGAAGAAAAAAAAGGGAAAAAATAAAAAATCTATTCTCCATGTATATCTCTTATGAATGTAGGTTCCCTCCAACATCTGCAAGCAACAAAAACAAGTTGGCACCAACAAAATAAAAAATTGGTCAAAGTTCTAGTCAAAATAAGTCAAATTTTGACTTTCTCCTCCTTTGCTAAAATGATCCAACATGACCAAGGCCATGCAAATACATTACTCTCATCTATTTCCACCATCTACCCATCATTTGCAAACTTTTCCCAATCAGTTTCCTTGTTGTCCTAAAAAACTACAGGAATGCTCTGCTTTACTACATGAAACAAAAATACATAAAGCATAAATTTATTTTTTCCATAACTTGAAAACCATGCATCCATTTGCCAAGATGTTTCAAGTCGAGATGCATATGGATGATGAAAACATTCTCAAGCAATTTCAACAAATTCTAGTGCATAATTTTTTAGAAGTTGGCCTCCATCAGCTACAGTCATTTTTGAATTTTCTCAATATTCATACATCGATTTAAAAAAAAGTTTTCATGGGGAGATTCATATGGATGATAGTAACATGCTTAAATGATTTCAAAAAATTCCAGTGCATAGTTTTCAAGAAATTGGCCTCCATCACCTACAATCATTTTTGAAAATTGTCAATATTCGTGAATCCATTTAAAACGTTATTTCATGTGGAGATGTATATGGATGATGGTAATATGCCCAAACAATTTCAAATAATTCTAGTGTACATTTTCCAGGAAATTGGCCTCCATCAACTTCAACCATTATTTATTTTTCTCAAGATTCATGCATCCATTGGCCGAGATTTGTTTATGGAGAGTTGCATAAGGATGATGGTAACATGTTCATAAAACTTTAGGTCAATCCAATCTTCCATTTGGGAGATATGGACAAAACAAGTGTGCTACAAGATGTTGTCCTAGATTACTATAGGGTCTCTACAAGATGGCCGAGAAGAAGCTACAAGAGGCAATATGATTGGAGAAATGAGTCAAAAGGTCATGTATTATTTAGGGAAGGTTGGTATAGTTCCCGCAGCACCACTTTCATCACTCATCCACTCCATCTAACCAAAATCCATATTCAAATTCCACTTTGCCTTACATGAAAAAAGAAGAAGAAAACAACATCAAAGGGGCATACCAGTTGCCTACCTCACCTTCCACTCCATGACCACACCTTATGCTCATTTTGATACCTATTCACCCTCAGAGTAGAGGAAGGATGCAAAAAAATTCAAGAAAAAGGGAGCTACAGGACATCTTGTAGTTTTCCTGTAGGAAATCTTGTAGCAGCCTATTCTAAAAAAAATAGTAACTCCAGAGCTAACGTTCATCACAATGATTGAGAGAGAAGAAGCATGGATACATGCAGAAGGGAACTCCTCCAGAGCTCAGCAACAATAGAGGAAGCCAACACCTACACATAAACAAGAAGACAACCCATCATCAAAATAAAATCAACAAAAAAAGTAAAAGGCAGTCAAGAAGATGTACCTGAGTCATGAGTAGCACAACAACATCAACTCAATAGTAACATGCATGTCTCTCCAAAAACCATCAGGTAGGTACATGTATACAATATTCTTTACCTCTTCTCTTGAGCATATTATAGTTATAAATTCATTGTCAATGCATGAGAGATGAGGTTTTATAAGCTAAGGATGGGTCAGCAGCCTCAACCACCTTCAACTTGTTAATTTTAGCACACTCATTCACTCATGCAATGTGGAAAAGTCAAATTAGGAAGGGTGATGATTCCTAGGAATGGGGACAAAAATTAAAAGAAGAAATTTCTGCAAAGGCTAAGTCATCACAGCTCTACAATCCTTCCATCCACTTCATATCCACAATCTATCCATCATTCATCCATACCATTTCATAATTTCAAGAACAAACCCTATGCTCTATCTCACCCTGAAAGTTTCTTGTAAAAAACAAACAAATCATCCTCTCCATTTTCACAAACCTACACTACTCCCTCTAAGCCCTAACATCATCCTCCAAACCCTTTACATCATTTCTCATCACTCCCATACAGTTAGAAGACCTTGAAAGAGGAGGAATGACTGTTATAGGAAGGTAGAATGCTACTAGAAAAAGGAAGAAAAGAACAAATTGTGCTAAAACCCAAAATGGTAGTGCCTAAGAGAAACCTAATCAAAACAGAGAACTCCGAGGCCATTAGGGAATCATCTAGCCCACAAAAGAAAAGAAGAACACAACAAAGGGAAATAAGGCATTCACCATCAAAATAGAACTAAAACTACAGTGATGAAAAGAGGCTTTCCAAGAGGTCTCTAATATCTTTCTAGCTTTTTTCCAAGGCCTAAAAGATGTTATAGAAATGGGATAAAAGCATGGGAGTTAAGTTGAGGTCCTACCATAGGCTCAGACTATCATTTATGCTCAAAACAAGTTTCTTGTAGTTTTGACAGGAATTACTACAGGATGTCCTAGTTCTTATCTAAAGTCATTTTGAAGGTTTCAGAGGTGTCCACATGGTGGAACAAGGTTGCAGAAGGTTGATAAGGATATGGAATACCTTTCCAAACAAAAAATTATTCAAGAACCCATCTTGAATAAGGGGAAGAATGCAAGCGAATGGTCTCAGGAAGCAATGGTTTTCCTATGCACAAATAGGTTTTTGGGCTTGTCCTTGCAGAACTTACAACCAATATTATTAAGAGAATGGACTGAGAAATGCACAAGAGAGAGGCCACCACTACCATGAATGAGGTACAATGAGATCACTAAGTTACTCGAAGGATAAGCAACACTTTCAGTAGGGGGTATGATGAGCCTCTAAATTAGACATAAATTAAGGCCCATGCCTCTAAATTAAACATAAATTAAGGCCCATATAACCATCCTTCAACACATTAAACCTCTTTTTTTCATTAGATAATGTACTTTTAAATTTAATATGTTCATCATGAAGGTTTATGAATAATTGCATATTTGTGCCTAATATTATTTATTTTTGTGGAATATTATGAGAATACTGGGTAGATTATGAAGATATGGAGGAGGAGATAATTTAGGGACTTTCTCCCTACTACACGAGGATCAATATTAAATAAAAAATCAACAAGATATTATGGAATTATGGCATAGATTTTGGAACTCCAATGATTGAGAAAATCTAGGAATGTGTTCCCTGCCACTTAATGCAGATCCTAACATTGGTAACCAAATCCACTAATCAAGGGATCTGGGTGTGGAAAGATTTTTTCTTTCATGAAGAATGATTCCTAATCATTTTGTATAAGTGCCAAGTTTAATTTTCCTCTACGGGTAGATTTTGATTAGTCTTCTTGTGGAGAGAACTCGTATTTTTGCAACTCCATTGTATTTTCTTGCAGGGATGTAATTGTATTAATGGAAATAATAAATATTGGTGTCATGTTCAGCTTCTATGTCTTGGTGTCCTCCATAGGACTCTGATTTTCCTTGGGCTTGGCCACCCCAAGAGCCTCAGAGCCCTTTTGTATCATTTTACTTTCTTGTTGTCACTTCTTATTCATATGTATCTCATGTTCTTGCTACTTTCTACTTCTAAATTTAGTATTAATGATTTCTTGTTGCAGGATTTGGTTAAATGGTTTATGTAAGTTATTTTTTAGGATCATAAACATAATCTTGGAAAAAATTTGGAAGGTCATATTAATCACTAAGCTACATGGATTAGTTTTCTTATTCCTAAATCTAGATTTTTGGAATTCCTTTGTGGAAAAGAACAATAAAATTCATCTATTTTTTAGATCATGCTAACAAGATTCAATAAAATTGGTTACACTTTCATTAGAAAAAAAAATATTCTATTTAATAACAAAAATTTCCCCATTTAATTTTCACTTGATTAGGTTAGGCATTTTATAGATTTACTAGCTCACTAGTTCTCGAATTTCTGGATTTTAGACTAGTAATTTTATACTATTTTCTTTAGCATGGGTTAATTGTATTTAAGTTCCTTAGGATAAGTTAAAATTTTCATTTCTAATATTTTATATTTCGTACTAGTTTCAAAGCACTTTTGTATTGATTTCAAGTACTTCCATTCATGCACCTAGCCATTAGATGGTAACAATTCTATTTTCTTCCATTTAATAAATCTTCCCTATGCATAGATGAATTTTTGTATAGATGTAGACAAGAAGGTGTGTTTGTGTGTGATATTGTATATTGCAAGGATACCTCATCTCATTCACCTCATCCAATCCTCATCCACCCATGTCGCCAAAATCCACTAAGATCTCCATCTGAATTCTTGTTTTATAAGCAAAAATTGTCATTCACATTGAGCAAATCCAAACATATGGAAGCCCTTGCTTGAGTTCTTGGTGGTGTCCACCAACTCCATGCCTTATTCTCCCATTATCCACATTTCCCAGGCTTCATTCCACCTTCTAAACCACTTCCTAAGCTTTTGGCCTGTTCCTATAGTAAAACAAGGGATCCTATAGACATCCTGTGGTTTTCCTATAGGAAATCTTATAGCACCCTGTTTTGAGCCTGAATTGAGAAAAATCATCACTGAAGCTAAGATTAGGCCGCTATTTGACCTCCATGCCATCAATACCATTTTAACCCTCTTCCTTGTAGGAATTTATAGAGTAAGTTCCTCAGACAGAACACCAAAGGACACTGCTCACAAACAGATCACAGATCAATAAACCAGTTTTGTTGACGTGGTTCAAACCCTCAAAGAGGGAAATAGTCCATGGCCTGAGCCAACGTGGCCACTTCAGGCAATCTATTAATAAAAGAATGAAAATTTACATAAGCTTCTCTCATGAACGGTTACACTACAAATGACACTCCATGCTCTTTAAATAGAGATCGTGGACCAATCAGGTGTTAAGCCATGAATCAAGTGTGGGTAATACCAAGGAGAGGAGGAACCATCAAATCACTACATATCATGAACATTAGATTGTAAGTTACAAAATTACATAGTAAAGAAATGCACTTTACCTAATTCTACACTAGACCAAGTTATACTTAACTATTTTCTATGTGTCGGAATATGCTAACATCCCCCTTTAAGAAAAACCTGGCATAAGATTGAAAGATGTAAAAATATGACACAATAGGAGAAGGAAGGACGCATTAGAGCCTATCCCCCCTTAGTGACAACTTCCTGAACTCCAACCATAAATCGAAGTTTAGTAAACTTTGCCTCTATGAGATCCTTTGTAAAGATGTCTGCAACTTGATCATTTGTTGAACAATATTGCACTTCAAGAACATGGTTGTGAATGAGCTTTCTGATGAAGTGCATGTGCAGTTCAATGTGTTTTTTGCACTACTATTGGACTGGATATTTCCATAGTTGAATGGCACTTTGATTATCACACCAAAGTGCAGTCAGATACTGCTGCTGAAAGCAAAACTCTGAAAGGATCTGAGGAAGCCATGGGGCTTCCTTACTAGCTTCTATGGCACCACGATACACTTCTTCTACTGAAGAAAGAGAAATGGCACTCTGTTTCTTGCAAGCCCATGTAATAGGTCCTAAACTAAGAGTGAACACATAACTTGCAGTAGACTTTCGATCATCAGGGTCACTAGCCCAATCAAAATCAGCGAAACCAGCCAATAGAGGAGATGCTTTCGCATTGTAATGAATCCCAAACTGAACTATACCTCAAACATAACAAAGTATTCTTTTAGCCGCTTTCCAATGACTTTCATGTGGGTTTTTCATAAAACGAGCAATAAGGCCAACATCAAAGTAAAGGTCAAGACGAGTATGGGTCAGATACAAACGTTTTCCTACAAGTTGACAATATAAGGTAGCATCAACTTCAAGGGAAGTACAAGTGACTGAAAGTTTGGCTTCAGACTAAAAGTGAGAAGGGGTTGGCTTACAGACTTCCATGTGAAAATGGCATAGAAGATCACATGCATACTTGGACTGGGAAAGGGAAATAACTTCCTTGGATTGCAAGACTTGAAGACCAAAGAAAACAATGCAAGTGTCCTAATTCTGTCATTTCAAACTTCTTTTTAAAGCTGGACTTCACATGATTTAGAAGGTTGGGATCACTACCAGTAACAATAAGATCATCAACGTAAAGAACAAGAATGATAAGAGACTTTCCAACTTTCTTGGTGTAGACAGTATTGTCAGAATGACACCTAGAAAATCTAGTTTCAAAAAGAAAGCTATCCATTTTGACATACCAAGCCTAAGGGGCTTGCTTGAGACCATAAATGGATTTCTTAAGTTGACATACAAGGCTAGAGTCCATTGAACTGAGAACGTGTACATCGTTGATCTATGGGATCACCGACAAGAGCACTTACTATATCCCGAGTAGCACGAACCCATTTTGGAAGCTGAGGAGTTGAAGGAAGATCCTGAGAAGGTGGGGGAGGATTTTCATCCTCGTTGTCATCACCTGAAGAAGAAATATTTTCAGAAGTAGAAGGGATAGAGAGAGGTGGCACATCTGCCGAACTAGGCTCGTAGGCCAATATATCTTTAGCAAACTTTACATCTCTTCTAATGATAACATTTTTGGACTTAAGTGGAATAATTTGGTATCTGTTGACATCTTCAGAATATCCAACAAAAATACATTTTTCACACTTAGTTTCTAAAGCTTTATGTTTCTCATCTAGAATATGGGGCCATGCATCACTTCCAAAAACATGAAAGTGACTTACATCTGGTTTAATTGAGCTCCATGCTTCTTCTAGGGTAATATTCTTTAAAACCTTAGTAGGAGTGTGATTTATTATGTAATTTGCACATTTAATTGCTTCTGCCTAAAAATTAAGAATAAGTCCTTTAGAATGAAGCATACAATTAGCCATTTCCTTTAAGGTGAGATTCTTCCTTTCAGCTACACCATTTTGTTGTGGAGTATATGGAACAATATGTTGCATTTGAATTCCATTCCTAGTGCAAAAGTTGATGAATTTGTTGTTAACATATTCTCTGCCATTATCAGATCTTAGCTTAAGAATTTGATGTCGAGATTATTTTTCAACAAAGGCCTTAAAGGCCAAGAACATGTTAAATACTTCAATCTTGAGTTTTAAGAAGTATACCGAAGTGTGTATGGAGAAATCATCAATGAAAGTTAAGAAATAATTGTAGCCAGAGAATGAAACAACTAGAAGTGGACCACATAAATCACTATGCAGAAGCTGTAAAGGGGCTAAGGCATGCCAAGAGGCACGTTTTTCAAAACTATCTCGATGATGTTTTCCGAGTACTCATCCAGAACAAGCACCATATCTATAAGATACCATTGGAAGACCTGTCACCATATTTTCTTTACATAGATTTTGAAGGGAACAATAGCTTAAGTGACCAAATTTCTCATGCCAAAGTTTGCTCACTTCATCATGATGAGCAACAAATACCGAGGGAAGATTTGATGACCCAAAGTTATTAAAGCTATTCAACCTTGTATAATCATCAACAATGCTAGTAGCTAAAATCTGTCTAGGATCTCTTAGGTCCTTAATTACAACATCGTGAGGTGAAAATTCAATGATTTTACATTCACTTGAATGCGTTATCTCGAATACAAATAGAAGGTTGCAGGATAAGGTTGGAACACATAATACATCAATGAATTGAGCATTGTCTATATGAACAGTTCTAGTCCCTATAACATTAAGACATCTATCATTAGCAACATATATATTTTTGGTGTTACAATCATTTAAAGAAGAAAACATGGGCTTTTTTTTGGCCATGTGATAAGAAGCTCCAGAACCAATGAGCCACTCATGACAATGAGAAGAAGAAGATACATTTAGTGCATATCTAGACATATATGCTTGACAACCACATGCAGAAAGTGTTATTCCTGAAGATGAAGTTGAAGTTGTTGAGTGCTCCAAATGGATGTCATGCTTCTTCATTGTTGCCTCAAGGCCTTCCATCTTCTTAAATCATTTAGATTCTAAGTGGCCATCTCGATTACAAAAGTGGCAATGTCTATTGGTCTTCTTCCCTTTGTTTTTATTTGCTTTATCATTTTTTTGAAATGATTTTTCATTTTGAGACTGAAATGGCTTAGGACCCTTGCTTGGTTTAGGACCATTCTTTTTAGGATACGACTTCTTAGGATTCTTTGAATTTGGTTGCTGCTCGGTGGCTAAGGCTTTCTTAGAAGAGGTTCCAAGATTAAGAAGACCAAGATGTAAGAGTTTTTCTTGTTCTCTTATTAAAGAATCACAAAAAACGTATTGTTAAACATTGTGAAACATTGTTTCAGTTTGACATTAACAAATATTTATTGAAAAAATTCTCACTAAAATCATATTTTGATTCGGTTCATGCATATTCTGTTTGTGTTCCAAGAGTTGAAGGTTTTGCATGAAATTACTTCAATAAACTATAAACACAGGAAACTCATCGATAATTAAAGTGGCATGATTCAAGAAAATAGGGCACTTGAGGTCTGAACAAGAGGGGAAGGCCTGATATTTTATGTTCCTAAATAGGGAAAATTTTAAGGATGGAAATTTATCTTAAAGTTTATAAGCCTTGGCAAATCCCACTAGTCCATAATATGAAATCTATAAAATGTTTGGAGATATTTTGTAAAAATATTCAAATTTATAATACTTTTATATAGTCTATGTATAATGTTTTAGCGATTTTTAGGGTAAAATAATTTCATTCTATAAAATTCGGGCGAATCATTTTTACAAAAAAATGGAAATTAGCTAACCTTTTTTTTGGAAAAAGTATAGAAAATCATCCCATGGGCTAATATTAGCCCCTAAAATTTTCCCTGATCCTAAATACTCCGACCCAAAATTCATCTGTGGTTGCACTCTGCAGCAACCAAAAACCCAGAAGAAACCTAGAAATAGGAAATCAATAGAATGAAGGCTAATATCCAGATTCCAAACTACAATATATATAAGCCCAAAAATTTATCACTTCCCGCCATACCTCTAACCCTTGCCACCATCCCTCTAACTCTTGTTGCCCTATGATGATGGACACTGATGATGGCAACCTTCGAAACTATTTCCTTTGGGAAGGTCAGTGATGGCATCTTCTACCTGTATTTCGACCATTTGATTACTCACATGACCTAGTCTCTATCTAGCCTAGACATCTCACTTACAGAAATATAGACGCCTCAAGATCTAGGAATGTAGGCACCAACCAACCCTTTATGAGAGTTAGAGCTAAATAGCTTTATAATGATAGGTGGGTTAGATAAACCTACAAAAACTACCAATAAGCACTTGAATTTTCCTACCAACACCTACAAATAGATTGTGATGGAGGACTAACTGCCTACCAACACCTACAAATGGACAAATTGTGATAGAGGACTAACTGAAGCATTGGAATTTCAAAACCAAAATTAATATTTCAACACATTATGATACCTTCAGCGTTTGATTTATGTTATGTTGATAGGTATACAAGAAATGTTAATTAAAATAAATAAGAAATAGAAAAAGCTTAAGCTCAGAAGAAATTTTATTTCTTCTTAAATTAATGTCTTAATGTCTTAAAATCCTCTTGGATGTAATATTTATTTCATCTAATAAGAAATAAATGTACCTAACCATGGTACTTATGAGTTTTTAAAGAAAAATAGGTTATCAAATGTATCTATTTCAATGTTCAATTCTCTACACCAACTAATGAAATGAGGACTTATGGTGCACAATTCAACAAAAGGTTCATGGGAAACTCCTTTTCAACTACCATGCAAGATTAGGAATTAACTTACATCACATAATATTTCTAAATAGGACTACATGTCTTTGATTAAAAAAAAAATTAGGACACATGATAGTAACATTGTCTTCCTCCTCATTCCTATTGTCTTCAACTATGTCTTTGACCTTTGCTTCTTGAACATCTCTATTCAATATTTATTATTTCACCCATCAATTGTTAAAGTGGAAAATTATAACAAATTAATTCTATATCCTTTTGAGGTAGAAAAGTTCAATATGAATGCTTAGTTTCAAAACTTCAAAATTATAAGGATACGGTATCCACACAAATCATTCAAATTAACTATCTTAAAGGTAACATTTAAATCTTATTTATTCTTATAATTAAATGCGGAAAGCTCTATTGTAATAAATTTCCTATGAACAATATGTTCCCAATCCATATAAATAGGATACCAAAAATATTATTTACTTAATCCATGGGACCATTAATGAAATTATGAGACCAAATCCATTAAAGAAGTCACCGTTGAAGACATTTTTTAGATGTGATCTAGGATTTTATTAGTTATGCATGTAATCATGGTGATTACACTTTGAAATAAAATCTTCCAAGATATCACCAAACATATTGATGTAATCCATGGGACCACTCATGCAATTATGAGGCTAAATCCATTAAATAATTTACCATTGAGAAAATTTATTAGTTGAAATTAAGGCTTGGGATTTTATCACTTATGCATGTACTCGTGTTGTTTTCACTTCCAAAACATGTCATCAAAACTATCACCAAGCATAAGATATCATATGCCATGAAAGAGATTAAAATTTACACTTTTTTGTAAGATATTTCTCTATTATCTTACTCGGAATCCTTCATAAATTTTACTTTTTATTCATCCCTTCCAATTCACACAAATGTTGACCATTATTTACCTTTCCTCATCATTTGGCCACTCAAATCCATCTCACTACAATTAGCTTTTTCCACTACCTTGACATAATTCAAACTCAAAACAAATTTCATCGATGAAATTGAAAACCCGCTTTGGCTTCTCAAACATTCCATTGAAAACCTCCACAATGATAATTCTTAGATTGAAACCTCCGCAATGATAATGCTCACCTTGGTGCAAAAAATGGTCATGCACTTCTTCTACTATCAAAATTGAACCTTTGTGGGGATTATTTTCTATGGGCACACAATGTCAACATCCAACACAATCACCATGTTAAAAAAACACTCACAATGTGGTTTGGAGATTGCATATAGCCATGTCCTCCATGACATACTCAACAAACTAAGAACTTTGTCCACTACTCTTTCTCTTCATAAAGAAACTTGCACATGGATATTAACAAACAGGCACATTGTCTTCAACTTGTTAGGATATTTCGACACATAGGAAATAGTTAAGTATAATTTGGTCTAGTGTAGAGTTAGGTAAAGTCTATTTCTTTACTACGTATGTTTATAACTTACAATCTGACAGTCATGATATGTTCTAGACATGAAGTGATCCAACTGTTCATTCTCTCCTCGTTGTTACCGACACATGACCCTTGGCTTAACACCCGATTGGTCCATGATCTCTATTTAAAGAGCATGTAGGATCATTTTTAGGGTAACCGTTCATGAGAGAAGCTTATGTAAATTTTCATTCTTTTATTAATAAATTGCTTGAAGTGGCCACGTTGGCTTAGGCCGTAGACTGTTTCCCTCTTTGAGGGTCTTAACCACATCAAGAATACTGGTGTATTGATGTGTGATTTGTTTGTGAGTGGTGTCCTTTAGTCTTATGTCCAAGGAAATTACCCTGTAAATTCCTACATGGTATCAGATCTATTTGAGGGCTGCATCCATTGGTGATCCAAATCTGAAGCCGATAGAACTGCATGCGACTGTTGTTTCCTAGATCTATTGTTTCTGACTGCTTTTGGGCCGAGAGGACCACTCTATTGTGTTAGGAGTATATGTTCCAGTGAGGAACCCCTTTCATTTCATGTGAAAAGGTTTCCAATAGCCCTAGCTACGTCATTTAAATATTTGGAGGTATAAAGTCTTTATTTGTAGTTCTAGCTATTCATCTCTCTGTTTATTTCGGTTTATTTATCTCTCTAATTTTTATTACTGGATCTATACCTTTCATTTCTACATATGCTCTTTGCCCCACGACTCAGTACGATCTGGGAAAATTAGAAATAGAAAGGAAGGGTTTTTCTCATGCGTGTGCTCTTTTCCACCATGCCTCAATGTGATCTTGGAAAATCATAAACATTGAGGAAAATATTTAGTTTCCAACTAAAGCTAACTTCAAGCCGTAAGGTTTGTTTTTTTTGTATGTCTATGTTGGGTTTTGTGGTTTTTGTTTTCTAGGAAAAAAAAGTTGTTTCACGTAAATACACACCCCAAAGCTTCAATGACTAAAAGAAAAAAAGCCCTTCCTCTTTTCCAGAAATTACTAACATTTTAAATTAGCTCACTTGGTCCAAAGTCACTTTATGAGAATAGAAGTCTTGAGTTCAAGTTTTTTCTTTTTGTTGAGTTACTTTTTCAAAAAGCACATGTAACTTATGTTTTAAAGTTACTTTATGTAAAAGTGTTCTCACCCATTATAAAAAGTGAGTCACTTATAATTCTAAAGTCTCTTTATCTTTTATTTAAGTTACAATTTAGTGGGTAGCTCATAAAGTACTATTGTAAAAGTGAATTTCACTTATTTATAAAAGTCAGTCACATAATTTTTTTTTTTAAGTGAGCTAATTAGATTAAGTTTGGAAAGGGGGGGCGGGGGATTTTTTTTAATATAATATTATCATTCATTTCTACACATTCATGCACTTCGTCAGCATCTTCAACAACTTTTCTTCAAAAGGCCATAACTTCTTCATCAAGAAGTCATATTCAGAGCCGTTTTCTTTTTAGTCAGCCTAATTTTTTGAGATCTTTCCATTGGAACACTTAGTTTCAGGATCTACATCTTCAATTTCTATTAAGATGAAAAGTCCATGCCAAGTTATTCTTGACATCACCAAGTACTTCCAATGGTGTTCCTACATTGTGGATTTACTTAGAAGTAAAGGTCTTTACAAAATAGCCTCAGGCCAAGAAACCAAACCAAAAGATGAAGATAAGGCAACCAAATGGGAAAATAGGCAAGATCAAGCACATGGGTTGATAGGCATTTCTATTTCTCCAGACCTTAGATTACATATCGCAAAACTGGATACTCCTAATGAAGCAATGAAACAACTCACTCAAGCTTTTGGAATTAAAAATAAAATTAGAGCCCATCAACTCAAAAATGAGTTGCTTACATCAGACCCCAGTAATTCTTCTTTCATTCAAAATTTTTTGTCGAAGCTCAAGAACCTTATACTTCTCTTGGAAGGTGTTAAGGTTAAGAAAGAAGATGGTAGCCTGTTGTGCTCTGCAAACAACCCCCCATTTCATATCATTTTTATTCATAAAATATCAACCGTGAAATGGGTCCCTTTAAAGTAAAATTGATATCAATACTTTATCGTTCAATTAGCCCGATAATCAAGTGAATGCATGTTATAAAACCCTTTTGAACAAACCCATTTAAAGAAATAAAATGAATCTTGGTCATTGCGATAAAGCGATCGCAAGATCGCATATCGCAATGACATAAGGAATATACATAAGTGGCACAAAGCTTTCCGCCGATGCGATATCGCAATCGGCGATGGGCAATATCCAATGCACACCTCAAAGCACCCTATGCCCCGATGCGATGCGCATTCAGCGTTCGACGTTCGGCGATCGGCGGTCTATTTCCACTTGAGTCTTGACGCGCTCAAAACTTTTCGCCGATGCGATATCGCATTCGGCGATCGACGGTATCCAATAAACATCGTTAAGGCGCGTTTGTCATACACCCGATGCGATGCGATAAAGCACAGTTTTCAATAAAAAGCCGTTAAAGTGATGGGATAGCTCAATTCATTCATATTTAAAGCTCGACCACTTGCGCTCAGCCGCCAAAACATCCATTGCATGCTTAAGGGAATTATTCGCCCGAATAACGATTTAATGGACATTTAAAGGATGACAGGTTTTTATACGGCCAATTAATGGGATTATGTCTTAAAATCTTTCTATGGATTGTCTCCGCGCCCATTTTAAAAGTTGAATATCTTATTATGCACCTATTCATATGTTATTGTCACTTGCAAGTTTTCATTGTTATCTCTCTGTATTACGCGCAATTGCCTCTTTGTGCAAAATTCATTCATAGACAGGAGTTTGAGCATGATGGGAAAGAAATCCAAGAAGACTGCGGGTGCTTCCGCTCCACCAGTCATAGGACAAGCTGCTGTAAACAAAAAGAAAGGCCTAATATCTGATACTACATGCACGGGTCTCACTAGAGTTACTTGGCAAGGCACTTACGACTTAATTGAAGCCGAGAAACCACAGAAGACGGTAACAGAAGCTAGCGCAGATTTACTACGGAAGTTTGATTGCACACTCAAAGATTTAGCCGACTCTTTCCTTCACAGAATAGCAGCCAGGGAACAAATTCTCCCATACACAGACGTCGTGCGATGGGCAATTGAAGAAATCCCAATCATGGACAGAACTTTCAGCAACAGAGATGGGAGGATTTTCAGATCATTCAAGGCAGATGACTTAAGGCAAATGTATCATTTGCCCAAGCCGGAGAAAATATATAACAATGACTTCCTAGAAAAGTTTGCAAGCGAAAATGAAATTGAATCTGAACCCATCAAGGATTGGAGACAAAATCCGAACAAGCACAAACACGAATCTTCTGGTAAGTACTCGGTTGATTCTTTGGCTTCTCCTTATTGTTATGCGGGAATAATGATGTGTAGGCTATGGGGATTGCATGACTCTACTAGTTTTACCATAAAAATGGTTCCTCTTATGGAGGCAGCGGTGAACTGTATAATTATGGATTGGGCTACTATTCTCTCAGATAAACTAGCAGTAGTTGTTAGTAATTTTAGAAATAAGACTGTGGTCACTGAAAGGAAAATCCCCCCATTTTACGCTAGTGCATATATCTTAGACACATTATGTTTCAATTCCGAATTCCCTGTTCTCGGTTGGAGGTGGACTGCATAGGACCCCTCGCCCATTCATATATATCACCAAAAATTGTGGAATACCTCTTACAAAAACCACCTGTATCAAATCTGCAATGGCTTTATGGTGCCCATTTACTATTCCATTTTTGATAAACCCATTCCCAAGATTTCCTATCAAGCTTCCTTTGTTTTACCAGTAGTGGGAAGTTGGTTTGGAGAAGAGAAATTTACTTATATCAGAGTTTACAGCAGCCAAGCCAACCCACATGTTCTCCCTTTATATGTTCCAGATAAGCTGCTAGCAAGAGAAATCGCGTATCAGATTATGGCTAAGAGTACTACACAGACTCTCGAAAGAGAAAAGAAAAGAGGCTGGCCCTCTTTTCCCTTGAGGTGTGGTGTCTTTACGCTGCATGATCTTAAACATGTAGAAAAGGAAGCCACAAAGATTCAATCTTTATCTCTGGCCACAATCCCAAACAGGCCATTTGATCCAAGGCAAGTTTCCTATGCCGCATTAGAACAGGCCAAATTGACAAGGTTTGAGCATCAAGAAGATATATTTGATGACCTGTTCACTTCAATCGAAACCATAGGTCAGGCTAAAGAACTCGCTAAGATGCAATATAATGATGAAGGGTTGACAGAGTTCAATAAACTTAGAGAGCAGAGGTTGCAAACTCTGCCTCTAGATTTACTAGCAACAACCCCAGCGACATCATCAAGCCAGTCTAGTTGGCAACAGTTAAAGGAACCCCCTGCTATAACAAAAGATCATAATAAGGAGCTGGAGGAAAAGCAGAGGAAAGAACAAGAGGGAAAGCAGAGGAAGGAGCAGGAAGAACAACTGAAGAAAGAGAATGAAGATAAACATCAGAGGGAACAAGAGGAACATAAGAGGAAAGAACGGGAACAGGTACAGAAGGAGTCTCAAACAGAGAAAGGGCAACAGACCACCACTGATGCCAATGTAGACACTACCACAGACCCTAAATTGCTCTAGGAATGGCAGCAGTTTGATTCTATCATCAGTGGATTAGAATGCTCAAAAGATACAGACACTTCTAAGACTAATGACACACAAGACGTTACTTCACCTCAGGTTCTAAGTGGAACCAGCGACCCACCCAGTTCTAAGAAGGTTGAGCTAATTCCAAAAGACCCCACCGATCAAATCATTCTGCAGGTAGAAGATATTCCTCCATTAGATGTTTTCTACAGCCCGAGGCATAGAGCAGTTGTAAAGCGATCAAGGAAAAGACGAAGGATTGATCAAACTTCTATCTTTCCGGAGCAAACAGTCACTGGTAATGTAGTATGGAAGGAGAAATTGGACCCCTCCGATGATCTAACAAAGTTGTCACAATATGCTGGAGCCTATTCAGCAGCAACAATTGACAAAGCATTGGAGGTAAGCCTTTTATTGAAGAATAAGGACCAAGAAATCTCTGTATTACAGGCGGAATTGGCCGAGACAAGCAGAAGGCAGTGCAGGCAGAGGAATAGTTGCTGGCACAACAGCAAACGAACAACCAATTAACCCAGCATTTGCAAGCGGAAAAGCAAAGGATCGACCAAAGTGCGATCCAGAAACAGAAAGAATTGACAGAGGCATTGGCATAGTTGAAAGCAGCAAATGAACAAATGGTGAAAACCAAAGATGAGCAAATCGCTCAAATGTCATCGCAGCTAGAAAAGATAAAAGGGGCTTCGCAAGTGGCAGAGTTCAGAAAAGAAGCATCATTGATAAACAATGCGCTAATATCTTAGGTTAAACTCTTGTGTCAACAGATCGCTCAAGCTGAGCCACTGTGTGAGCTAACTATATCTATGAATGAGCAGGTAGAGAAGGTCAGGGATGAATTAAATCAAGCCGAAGAGGCCATTACTGCATATCTTGACTAGCAAGATTCTGATCAGGGAAAAGCAGCAAACTTGCCCAGGATACTTGAAATGCATAACGATATACTTTTCATAGAATGGCACACTCAGGTGATCAAAGCAGAGAGAGCGGCTTCAAGATGTAAATCAACTTCTAGAAATCTAGTTGATTTAGTCAACAACACTCTATACTTGGCAAATATGATTTCCCAATGTACACCAGGAAAGATGACAACAAAAAATACAGTGGAGCAATCATGTTATCCTGAGTTAGAAGAAAAGGGAAGATTAATCGCTGGGATTAATAGTTTAAACTTGGAAGCATATTGGCTCTTCCTAATTAAGCCACATACACAAAGAGACGCCCTTAAGTGTTTAACAGATGCAATCGGCTGTATGATTCCTGATATTCAAGATGCCACCTATGCTGCCCAGCTCAGTTCGCGCCTCAACAAACCTCTGGAAGTTGAGCCAATGCTTGCAACAAATCAGCTCAGATTCAAAGGAAAGTAGCCGACTTGATGAATCACCCTCCAGCTTGCGAGATCACTAGCCAAAATAGGATCAAAAGTTATTGATATCAATTTAGTAGCATTTCCGTTTAGTAGATATTTAAATTAGTATTGTATTTATAGACCCTTTCGCGTTTTTAGAAAGGATCGTAAAATTTTGTAAGAGACTTAACAGACTAAAGTTTGCACTACTGTGCTTCAGCCAATATTCTTTTATGAAACTCGACCAGTTGTTCTTAATTTAATGAGAAAGCTTCTTTATGCAATTGTGCACTATTGTCGTTGATTGAGAATGTTTTTGCGTTAAGGGAAGAACTGCACATAGCGATTGATATCTGGGAGTGTCACGCAACTCATATGGTATTTTTATCTATGTCTGAATTCATTCCGTTTATATGAATTGTTATGTAATTATTCTTGCTATCATTGATTATATGCATGCGATATAACAGCAAATCTTATTCATTCCACTATTGGATGTTTAGTGATATGCCTTTGCTTTTAATCATGTGTATGATAATGATATAGATGTTTAAAGTGTGGTAATTGTGCTTCAATCGCTCTGCTTAACTATTTAGGCACAGCAATCTTAATTGAATTAACATCTATGTTGTAAAGATACAGTCATCTATATGCTTGTCTTTTAGACATAGAACATCGAACGCTACGCTTTAGAGCTCAATAGATTCTCGGGATAGTTTCATTTATTTATATTTCTGTTAATAGTTTTAGCCTTTCGCTCACCGCTAGTGTAATCTATAAATTATTCACCCATCCCATTTATCTATTTCTGGGAAACTGGTCCCATTATCCCCAGTCGGAGCCACTACCCCAAACGGAAAAGGAGTTGTACTAAGGTCCGGACCGGGTGGTTTCCCCAATGTTTTTGCAGCGATTTTCGAGGCATCAACATTTTTGGCGCTAGAAGGAGGGCACTGACTGTGAATGGAAAGCAAACCTAAATCTGCAAGCCATTCCAAGAGTAATTCTCCCTCCAAATCTCCTCGTTATTCTCGATCGCATGCTGGTTCTCCAGCACACAATCAAGAAGAAGAGGAATCAACTACCACTGCTCAAACCCATCAACCTCCAGAACAATTTAGTCTTGAATCCCCTGAAGTCCAGTCTCTTATCCACAAACTTCAGAGCTTCTCGATTTCGCCACAGAAATCTGAGGTATCACAAAGCAGTGCGACTTCGCAGTTCAATCTATCTCATCCACTTACCAGACTCCAAAGCGAAAAGCTTGGTATAGAACCCACTGAGTTCCCTTTACCTAAAAGGAAAAAAGCCAAGAAATATACTGAAGGGTCTGATAGTGGAGAGCTTTCATCCACATCATCCATTTCATCTCCCCATCTGCAAATTCAACCACCCACTCCTACATTACATATTGTTGTCCACCAGGGAACAGAAGCCTTAACATCTCAATCTGCTCACTCCTCAATATTATCTCCTTCCCATACCTCTGGAATCCCAATAGTAATACCAACCACCGGTATTGTTACAATGACAGATCCATGGACCAAACCTGGTGCAGTCCATATGCCTGCACCATTGCATCCATTGCCAGATTATCCGGAAAAATGGCTCCCCAAGTTTAATCCAGAAGATGGAACCGAGGCTGAGGAGCACATTAATAATTTCATGTTGGCAGTCAACTTGAAAGGGGTAACAGAACAAGATGTTGTTGTTAGAATTTTCCCTTACACTCTGCAAGGATCAGTAGGATCCTGGTATTTCTCTTTACCCTATGGTTCCATTACCAGTTGGAACACCTGCCAAGAGCAGTTTCTTACAAAATATGGAGATGATAGGTCTTTGACTACTTTAATAAACGATCTCTCCAACCTAAGAATAGAGCATAGGGAACCAATTAAGGAATTTAATGCTCGCTTCAATAAACTCCTGAACAAAATCCCTACAGCTTCCAAACCAAGTGAACAAATTCGAAGCGAATGGTATATCACTTCCCTACTTGCCAATATAGCCATTTTTGTAGAAACCTACCTTAGCCGAAAATATGAAAGAAGAACTTGTTGTGTAAAAACACATCAATGCCTTAGAAAAGAAAGCTGCCTTGGAAGACAGAAAAGCTAAAAAAGTCTCTTTTAAAGAAGACTCCAAGAAGAAAATCCCAAAAGACCCATATGACATGGAAGGTTTACAAAAGGTCCTGAAAACTTTGTCTAACGAAATGATTGACATAAAGAAACAGGTGGCCGAAACTTCAAACAAAAGACCATTTAGGACTTATAAGAAAACTGAAACAAAGCCACCCAATGTCATATCTAACGCAGATTCAGACCAAGAGGAGGAAGAAGAAGAGGCAACCCCACCAACTGACAATGAAGAATAAGTAGCTGAATGTCATGGAATGTGGGATTTTATACTCCCCAATTCTGATACCGATAGTGAAGAAGAAGCCTTCCCAGTCACCACTAGAAGTAAAAGTACTTCTGAACCTGTCCAGGCGACTTCAAAGAAAAGGAGTGCAGGTGCTGCCACAACAAAGGAAAAAGTACCTCCAAAGAAATCACCTGCAGTAGTTCCCCAAAACCAGCCTTCAAATTCTAATTCTCCTTCAACATCTAAAACGCTAGTGGTATCCGATTCAATGGAATACAACATTGTTGATGACATGAAGAAAACTAAGGCAAACATAACCATGTTTGAACTTAGTAAGCTAAAGCATCAGCAAAAATTACTTCTTAAAGAATTGAATGTTGTTCCCTCTACACCACTTCCTAGTTTGAAAGCTTCTAATGATTCAGGCCAACCTCCTCCAGGTATGGTTGAAGCTACCAATTCAGTTCTGACTGGAGACAGATCAAATTTTCATACTCCACCCTTCCTTCTGAATTATGAAATCTATAACGGAAACCTGCACAACTGTTTAATTGACTCAGGGGCATCATCTAACATAATGCCAGCTTCAGTTTGTTCCAAATTGAACATAGAACCCTAGAAGTCTGCTATCCATATTGTACAGTTGGACAGGACCAAAGTGCAGGTTGTCGGAGAGATTAATTCCGTAACTATCAGGTTGTCTGCTGATCCCCGAATAGTACAAAGAATTGACATTCTAATAGCTGATATACCTGAGTTTTACGGTTTAATTTTGAGTAGAGATTGGTCCGAAAAATTGCATAGGTATATTTCTACTGATTGGTCACACATGTGGCTTCCTTATAAAGGTAAGCCAAATCAAATAAAGATTGACCGAGAAA
>APFE030222055.1:39560-71439 GCA_000404065.3 Pinus taeda
AACAGATCACAGATCAATACACCAGTATTTTGACGTGGTTAAAACCCTCAGAGAGGGAAACAGTCCACGGCCTGCGCCAACGTGGCTACTACAGGCAATTTATTAATAAAAGAATGAAAATTACATAAGCTTCTCTCATGCACGGTGAACCTACAAATGACCCTCCATGCGCTTTAAATAGAATTCATGGACCAATCGGGTGTCAAGCCACGGATCAAGTGTCGGTAATACCGAGGAGAGAAAGAACCGTCGGATCACTACATATCGTGACCGTCGGATTGTAAGTTACAAAATGTACAACGGTAAAGAAACACACTTTACCAAACTCTATACCTAACTCTATACTAGACCAAGTTGAACTTAACTATTTCCTATGTGTCGGAATATCCTAACACATGCCAAGTTATTCTTGACAGCACCAACTACTTCCAATGGTGGTCCTACATTGTGGATTTACTTAGAAGTAAAGGTCTTTACCGAATAGCCTTCGGCCAAGAAACCAAGACGAAAGATGAAGAGAAAGCAGCCAAATGGGAAAATAGGCAAGATCAAGCACGTGGGTTGATAGGGATGTCTATCTCTCCCAATCTTATATTCCATATTGCTAAACTTGATACTCCCGATGAAGCAATGAAGTAGATTACTAAAGCTTTTGGAATAAAAAATGAACTTAGAGCCCATCAACTTGAAAATGAGTTGCTTACATTGGACCCCAATAATTTTTCTTGCATTGAAGATTTCTTGTCCAAGTTCAAGACCATTAGACTTCTCTTGGAAGGTGGTAAGGTTAAGAAAAAATATAGTGCCCTTATCTATTGCATTCTTACCAAGTTGGGACCAGCCTACTCTGTGTTTGTTTCCACCTTCCATTCTACAAGAGAAGCCTTTATCTCTCAAGGACATGACTACAAGCCCCCTTCCTTTGATGCTTTTTGTGATTCTTTAATAAGAGAACAAGAAAAACTCTTACACCTTGGTCTTCTTAATCTTGGAAACTCTTCTAAGAAAGCGTTAGCCACCCAACAGCAACCAAATTCAAAGAATCCTAAGAAGTTGTATCCTAAAAGGAATGGTCCTAAACCAAACAAGGGTCCTAAGCAATTTCAGCCTCAAAATGAAAAATCATTTCAACAAAATGATAAGGCAAATAAAAACAAAGGGAAGAAGACTGATAGACATTGCCACTTTTTTAATCGAGATGGCCACTTAGAATCCAAATGCTTTAAGAAGATGGAAGCCTTGGAAGCAGCAATGAAGAAACATAACATCCATGTGGAGCACTCTTCAACTTAAACTTCATCTTCAGGAATGGCACTTTCTGCATGTCGTTGTCAAGCATATCAGTCTGGCTATGCACTAAATGTATCTTCTTCCTCTCATTCTCATGAGTGGCTCATTGATTCTGGAGCCTCTTATCACATGGCCAAAAACAAAGCCATGTTTTATTCTTTAAATGATTGTAACACCAAAAATATATATGTTGGTGATGATAGATCTCTTAGTGTTGTAGGGACTGGAACTGTTCATATAGACAATGGTCAATTTAATGATGTATTATGTGTTCCAACCTTATCCTGCAACCTTCTATCTGTATATCAGATAACTCATTCAGGTGAAGGTAAAATCGTTGAACTTTCACCTCACGATGTTGTAATTAAAGACCTAAGAGATCCTAGATAGATTTTAGCTACTGGCATTGTTGATGATTCTACAAGGTTGTATAAGTTTAAAAACTTTGGGTCATCAAATCTTCCCTCAGTATTTGTTGCTCATAATGATGAACTGAGCAAACTTTGGTATGAGCGATTTGGTCGCTTAAACTATCGCTCCCTTCAGAATCTATGTAAAGAAAATATGGTGACAAGTCTTGCAATGGTATCTTGCAGAGATGGTGTTTGTTCTGGATGTGTACTCAAAAAACATCATCGGGATATTTTTAAAAATGTGCCTCTTGGCACACCTCAACCTCTTTACATCTTGTGCATATTGATTTATGATGTCCACTTCCAGTTGTTTCATTCTCTGGCTACATGTATTTCTTAACTTTCATTGATGATTTCTCCAGATGCACTTAGGTATACTTCTTAAAACTCAAGAGTGAGTTATTTAACATGTTCTTGGCCTTTAACGCCTTTATTGAAAAACAATCTAAACATCAAATTCTTAAGCTAAGATCTAATAATGGTGGAGAATATGTTAACAACAAATTCATTAACTTTTTCACTGAGAATGGAATTCAAATGCAACATACTGTTCCATATAATCCACAACAACATGGTGTAGCTAAAAGGAAGAATCGCACCTTAAAGGAAATGGCTAATTGTATGCTTCAATCTAAATGACTTAGCCTTTATTTTTGGGTAGAAGCAATTAACTGTGCAAATTACGTAGTAAATCACACTCCTACTAAGGTTTTAAGTAATATCACTCCAGAAGAAGCATGGAGCTCAATTAAACCAGATGTAAGTCACTTTCATGTTTTCGGAAGTGAAGCATGGGCCTATATTCCATAGGAGAAACATAAAGCTTTAGAACTTGAGAGTGAAAAAATTATTTTCATTGGATATTCTGAAGATGTCAAAGGATATAGACTTATTCCACTTAAGTCCAAAAATTTTATCATTATAAGAGATGTAAAGTTTGCTAAAAATATATCAGCCTACGAGCCTAGTTTGATGGATGTGTCACCTCTCTCTATCCCTTCTACTTCTGAAAATATTTCTTCTTCAGATGATGACAACAAGGATGAAAATCCTCCCCCACCTTCTCAGGATCCTCCTTCAGCACCTTAGCTTCCAAAATGGGTCTGTGCTACTCGAGATGCAGCAGGTGCTCTTGCCAGCGATCCTACAGATCAGTGATATACACGTTCTTAGTTCGATAGAGCCTCTCCTTTACTGGCTCAAGCTTCAATGAATTATGATCCTAACACCTTTGCAGAAGCTTCAAACCATCTAGATTGGGATGCAAATATGAATGAATAATATTGTTCAGTATTGGCAAATAATACATGGGATCTTGTTCCTCTTCCAAAGGGATGAAAACTTATTAGATGCAAATGGCTTTACAGAACCAAGTATGGACCAGATGGAAAAGTTGATAAACATAAATCTTGTCTTGTTGCTAAGGGTTTTTCACAAGTTGAAGGCATTAACTATACTAAAAACTTCTCCCGTGTTGCCAAAATGACCTATATCCGCCTTGTTCTTTCCCTTGCTGCCTCTTTCAAATAGGAAGTCCATCAGATGGATGTTAAAGCTGCCTTCTTGCATGGGGACTTGCATGAAGAAATCTATATGGAACAACCTACTAGATTTATACAAATAGACTCCAGCCTTGTATGTCAGCTTAAGAAATCCCCTTATGGTCTCAAGCAAGCTCCTCAGGCTTGCTATGACCAAATGGATAGCTTTCATTTAGAAACTGGTTTTTCTAGGTGTCATTCTTATAATACTGTCTATACCAAGAAAGAGGGCAAGTCCCTTATCATTCTTGTTCTTTATGTTGATGATCTTATCCTTACTGGTAGTGATCCCAACCTTATAAACCATGTGAAGTCCAGCCTTTAAAAGAAGTTTGAAATGACAAACTTAGGACACTTGCATTATTTTCTTGGTCTTCAATTCTTGCAATCCAAGGAAGGTATTTCCCTTTCCCAGTCCAAGTATGCCTGTGATCTTCTATGCCATTTTCACATGGAAGACTGTAAGCCAACCCCTAACATAATTGTCAATGTCCTTCTTCAATGAACACACAAATTTAACCTATAAAATAGAATGATAACTCTCCTATGAACTATGATGCATCCTTCTTCTTATTTTTTATACGACAATAGTTATATATAAAATCATCATGTTCATTTCCTTCTTCCCTTCAATATAAATGAGGCTATAACCATGAATAATAAGTTATTCTAGCACTTCATGTTTCAATAGCATAGTAATGGGTGGAGGAGAACCAATTGTCAAGATCTCTACCTAACTTGATATCCACATGGCCATTGGAGTAAATATGTAGTCTTGTAACTCTGTCACTAGATAAGAAACTCTTCTTTCTATGCATAACACAATTTACAGTGTCTATTAAGCACTCCAACAAGTCCACATTATAGGCAATGATTGTGGATGTAAACAAAATGTCTTCTTAGCTAATATAAAACTTGAACCTGATCCTCAAACCCTTTGTTCTAGATTAATGAAATGGTCAATTTCTCTTATGCATGCATGGTGACACTACACATGAGTTACACACTTCAACAATCTCCATGTTTGTGATGGTTGTTGATATTTATATTTTTGTTTGCTCATCCATCATAAAATGGAGACCCTTTGGAATTTAGGACTTGGTCATTTTCCTCCAATGTATTGTTTTATTTTTTTTGTATCATTGCATATTGTAATCTCATTGTTGAAATCTACTAAAAAAACATTAAATTTTTTCTCCATCACACTTAATTTATGCAAAACAAATTAGCATTGACTACCTTTCTCCACCACCACATAGGTATCGAATATTGTATTCATACAATACAACTCATACAAGTTAAATATCATTGTTTCATGAGTTATCAAGTACCTGGAGTTATAGATGTAACCTTTGAACTCTTCTTCCTAATATTCTTTGGACAATTTTTTCTTCATCTATGGATAGCTTTCTCCATGCTTTCCATATCTTTTTTTTCTAAGAAGTGACTATGAGAGTCCTTAATTTCCATCATAGAATTTGTTTGGGTTCCTCTTGTGCATTGAGGTGTTTGAATGGGTAGGGGATGTTTTCTAGTAGTTTATGGTGCCTTTAGTAAGCCCTCATTTATTACATTAAGGTGTTGAAACATTTCCTCTGTGTTTAATGGTTTTATCTTTGCACCAAAAATGATAAATTGGGGGTCATTTGAATTAGGACGGGCTTTCAAATTGGGATTAGGGTTTCCAAAATATCAATATATTTATTAAATTCTATCATCAAATAAGTAATAGCAATTTTTATTTTAAACATTTAAAAAAAAACTCAAACAACATAACTTGTATAATTTCATTACACTGGTAGGAAACTTTAATTGGAATATGGGGCGGAGAATTCAGACTCCATATGATCTAGATTTGATAAACGTGGATTCATTGTATTCATTATCTTACACATGAAATTATGGGTTTGGAAACATAATCAACATGATTGTATGTTTCAAAATTGATGATGAGGTGTTTCCTTAGCCTAGTCTAGTGAGGTGTTAGGTGGCTATACAAATTGACCAATTCATACTAGTGTATACATTATCAATTCACTAATTCATGGCAATTTCTACTCATGATTCAACAATCGAGGTGATCATTCAACTACTACAAGTTTTAAGTGGTATAAACACGAAAATTTCCATCACCAGCTTCTAATCTCAACAAATTAATATTATAGATTCGATATCACTATCCCTCCACTAGAGACTTATAAACACTTTAAGGTATAAATAATATTGGTTTCCACGTTATATGTGTCAATCCTATCTTTTTATGTGCACTTCATTTATTATTAGGGATTTCTTGTTAAATATTCAGTGTGATTCATTTTGAAAAGAAAAAAATATTTGTTTCCCAAGGTAGAAGGAGTTACTTATGAGGATGGAAGAGACTCTAGCAATTAGTATACATTCTTCCATATTCTAGGTTAAGTTAAAAGAAGATTAATTCCAATAATGAGGCATTTTTAATTGTTGATTTCTACATCCTTATCACTTTTCTTGACTAGTTAATTATTACGGAATTTTTCTTGTTGTAATTATAACCTCCCTTGATTGTAAATTATTGGGGACTTTTAGTACTTATATCCTTTCAGTAGCAAGTGAAAATGACCCGTGAACCATTATATTTTCGAAAAATGGAGATGAAAAATTATTTTTTGACAATGGCCCTTTGACTATGATTTGAAACCGTTATTGAATGTAGCCACATTCACAAGTAGGTGGTGGGCCTTTAATATTTCCAATAGTTTCTTTAGTACAAAACACATTTATTTCCAACAAATGTGTAATGTTAATACATGAAAAATTAACCAACAACTAAAAATGAAAGAGGTTGATCCCAATAATTTTGAAATGGAGTTTGAATACCTTATATTTAAGTTGGAAATTACACAAAATCAATTTATGTGCTTCTTCACTTTCATGATTTCCTCATCCCACACCAATTACCAGCCCTAACCTTTTCCTTTGAATTTAATCCCAAAATAGTGTTTTCTACTGCACATGTGGAAAGAAACAAAACAATCTTGTCAATGTCCACAAATGACCAAAATAGGTCAATAAGATTTTTATCACGAAGTTTAGTACCTTAGTGCAAATCCTTCAAAAGGTGATAAGGCTAGGGAACAAGGAATTGTTACCACTATCATCGAGCCCACAAATTTCCTTATTTTAGTGAAGGATGGATCCTACACAAGGTGGTCTTCCTTAGTAGCCTATATGGTCCCTAAAGCGAGATATTCATGTCTAAGGGAACCTATGCATCTACCAAACGTACCACCAATAGAATATGATAATCAAGGTAAGATCAAGGTTATTGTTGAACGCCATTTCTAGGTTTGGATGGATGAGGATCTAGGGTAATTTGGAAGGCCTAGCAAGTCATGAATTAATGCAAGAGGATCCCCAAACACTAGAGAAGAAGAAAAATATATTGGTTATTGCAAACGCAGCTAAAAGGTGACAATTCATAGTAGTATAACACGTTATATTCAACCCTTGAAACAAGTAATCATCAAGAAAAAACATGTTTAAGAAATGAGTTAAACTAGGGTTTATCAAGCTAGGTATATGTTGAAATGTGGAAATAAGAATATTCCAATTTAATTTGTCCTTGAATTAAATTGTGAATTAAAATCAAATTTATTCTTAACAACTACTTGGAAATAATTAACTAATTCATTTTGAATTAATTAGTTGGAGAAATTCAAGTTAGAAGTCTTTCTGAAGTCATACATGAGTTATCCCTTAAATTAAGGAGACAAGATTGAGTTCTATTTGAGTTGTAATTAGTTAACTCAGTTTACTGAGTTAATTCCAGTTAAATTAGTTCCAAACCATTTGAGGAACTAATATAGAATTAACAGTCAGTTGATGCATGCATGCACTCAACTAGTGTACTCTAGTTAACTGAAGATTCCCTCATCAAAAACTCATGCATGTCTATTATGAGAAAGACCCAGTTGAGATTAAAGACAAGGAAAATGTACTATCAGTTTCATTTGTTTTCTTATAAAGAAAACTCATGCATGCAATCAAGGCCTCATCTTTGAAGATTGCACAGTTTTGGAGGAGATCATCCACTAGGTACAAGAGGTTTTCCACTTGGTGAGGTGAAGATCATCCACAAGGAACAATGCAAGCAAACGGGAGCTTGGAGGGCAGAGAGGAAGGCTGGGGAGAAGCCAATATTTCTTATGATCATCTGTGAGGATTGTACTGAGAGATGGCTAACTGTGAGAGCTAAGGCTTTGTATAATTCCTATCTATTTCCACCTATATGATAATACACATAATGGGGTTTTTAGCTGAGGCTTTCCCCAAAGTATTTTCATGTGTATTGTGCATTAATTCTTCTTTTTCTAGTTATATTATTCAGCTTGATCTTAAGCTTCCACAAATTTATAGTAGAATTAGGTTATAGTATTCTACTTTGATTTATATTGCGTTATCGAGTTAACCTACCAACATATTTTCTACATGGTATTAGAGTTGTGAACATTATACTGAGAAGATAATTCAAAGTTTGAAGTTCGGGGTTGCAAGTGTAAATCAAATTCATATCATACTTCAAGGTTGGCCAATGGTGCTCTATGGTTTGAGACTTGAGTATGCCTTGGAAGGTAGCTCGAATTAGATAGCATGGAGAGATAGAATGGAGGCTATTTTAGAAGACAATGGCTTGAAGGAATTCATTGATTAAGAAATCCCAAAGCCAACTTCAACTAATGCACAACAGTTGGTTGAGTGGAAGAAGTGTGTGGCAAAGGCAGGATATATCATCCTTGAGGGAGTTCAAGACCATATTGTCTCAAGCCTCCATGGGAAGAATACTCCATTTTCAATGTGGAAGACATTGAAGGACCTCTACCAGAATTGTAGCGACCAAAGGAAATTGGCGCTCAAGGATAAGCTTTGAAGAATCAATATGAAGAAAGGTGATATTATTTCCACATATTTGAACAAGCTCACCACCTGTAGAGATGAGCTTGGTAGTGTGGGAATAACTACTGTCGATGACGATATGGTGAGCCTCGCTCTCCTTGGCCTTCCAAAGAGTTGGAATAGCTACGAGGACTTTGTGAATGGAAGGGAAAAATTGTCGGATTAGGAACGATTGTGGTCGGATCTTATGCAGGAGGAGATCAAGAGGATCAGATGAGATGGTTCTTCATCCAAGGATGATGATGAAGAAAATATGGCCTTAGCAAGTAAGGCAAGAAAAGGGAAGGGGAAGGCTTCCCATTTTAAATTGAATTCTTCTCATTGAGGGAAGAAGGTTGACATGTCTAAAGTGATATGCTTTAATTGTCACAAGATGGGACATTATGCGACTAATTTCCCATCGAAGAAGTCAAAGAAGGGATCCTCAGAAGGATTGGAAGGTGAGACATTAGCCTATCAATACGAAATGGAGTTTACCCTCATCACGTGCATGGTGTCATCGATGATGGGTTATGTCTAGTATCTTGACAATGGAGCCTCATTCCACGTGACCGGTGATAAAATTTTATTCAGTGCCTTGGAGGAGAAATACCTCAAGATGCGCATAGAGATCGGTGACGATGGAAGGTATAGTGTTTCAGGAGTGGGTACGGTTGCTTTTCAAAGGGAGCATGGATCTCCTATCACCTTGAAATATGTGAAGTATGTGCCTAGACTGAAGAAGAACTTGTTATCAGTCACGATGTTGGAGGAAAAAGGTTATGATGTTGTATTCAGTAAAGGAAACGTGTTCCTAAGACACAACAACAGGTCAGACCAAGAGGATAGGGATTTGGGTGAAGAATCTCTATAACCTAGAGGTAAATGATTGTGCAACATTGAGTACGAAAGTAGAATTGGTGCAAAGCCAAGACATTGGTGAGTTTTCGCATAGGTGGTTGGGCCATTTGTATCATGGGGCTTTGAAGATAATGTTGCAGATATCTACAGGACTTCCTGTTTGGCAACAGATCCCCCGATAGCAAGTTTTTGGGGCTTAAAGCCCGTGTTTTTGTTAATGTAATGTAAAGACCCCACAAAATGTAGGCGTAGAGCACGAGAGTCTAGGGTTTTCCACCATAAAATAATATAATTTAATGTAAAATGTGTCGGCCTACCCATGGTCCGTGGACCATGGGATTGTATAAATAGAACGAGGCTCCAAGTGTAAAGTTAGCTTTTAGCTTTGAGAAGTAATATGGGTTTTGAATGAGGAATATTTGAGTCTGTCAGTCTGAGTCTTGGTTTGTAGTAGTAGGAAGAGGCTCTGTAGCTGTGTGCACAAAGGCCTAGTTGAGTTCGCAGTTGTGTGCGCATACCCCTGCAGCTGAGTGTGCAGGGCAGAGTTGAGATTGTATCTAAATAGAGGATTAATAAAAACAAAAGTTGATTATGAAATATTGTGCATCTGCTCATAGATTTGTGTGTTTATGCTTCTATTGTATTTATGCATCTCTTTACAGTTTTATGATTGAATGGATGATAAGAATATTGGGTACACACAATTAAGTCAAGATCTATAATAATAGCCTAGTAAGGATACATGATCTAGATAGCTCCTCCTCACGCTCTTTACAGAGCTACGTAGAAGTAGTCACACAAGGTGTGAAGGTCAGACGGCTGCACGAAGTAGCACAAGCACGCAAGTTGGGTTTGCAAACTTCCTATACCTCATCAAGACATCCCCAAGGTGTGGAAACCTAGTTCCAGTACTCTTGCATACTACCTCATGTGAGACCTCAGTCCGTCCACCATGGGCTATTGCCGAAAGGGCTAGTAGTTTCAGGATTTGTTTGGCTAACTTACTGCTGAACCTGGGTCAGGCCCCAACAAGCCAACACTTCCCAAAGGTAAACTTGAGCAAGTTGACACATGCAAAGGTTGCACCTTGGGAAAGTACACCAAGTCTTCCTTTTATGTTCGAGACAGTCAAGCAAATGCTATCTTAGAGTGAATTCATACTGATGTGTGTGGACCATTCTTGATGACATCCACAGTGAAGCAAAGGTATTATGTGATTTTCATTGATGACTATTCTCATAAATGTTGGATTCATTTCATGCAAAATAAGGACCAAAATTTCACAAAGTTTTGTGAGTTCAAAGCTTTGGTAAAGAAAGAGTCAAGGAAGAAGATCAAGGCCTTGAGAAGCGACAATAGTGGAGAATATGTCTCTCAAGAGTTTAAGGAATTCTGTGCAGCAAAAGGAATTAAACGAGAGTTTACGACACCTCATAAGCCATAGAAGAATGGGGTGGTTGAGAGGAAGAATAGAACTATTATAGGGGCAGAACGGGCAATGTTGCATGACCAAGGCCTACCACTTCACTTGTGGGCTGAGGCATGCAACACAATGGTCTATTTGCATAATAGAAGCCTGCATCACATACTTGGGATGAAGACATTAGAGGGAGATTTCTCCGGTAAGAGACCAAATGTGGGTCACTTCAAGATCTTTGGCTCATCGATATATTACCATGTGAAAAATGATGCATGGAAGAAGCTTGAGCTGACAACGAATTTGGGGATACTTGTGGGGTACACTGATACACCTCACAACAATCAGGTGTACTTGCCTACTAGCTGGAGGATAGTGGTTCACAGAGATCTCAAGTTTGATGAGCAGAAACCCATACGAGTTTCCCTTGAGAGGAAGCTCCAACTACATGCTATGGAGGAACTGTTGGTTCCTAAGGAGGAGGAACCTTAGACTGTTTCGGAGCAGCCACATGCAGAGGTTTCAAGAGTTGAGACATCCACTCAGGTAGAGTATTCTAGAGATGAACGGAAGCGGACAAGAGAAGAGGACAGTTTGTTGGAGGATGCAAGAGAGAATGTGGGAGCACCATATTCTCAACATAGATAGAGGAGGTCACCTGAGAGGTACACTGGATACATGGCCCTTGCTAGGGAATGTATTGAGACCAAGCCATCTTCCTTTGAGGAAGCAATGCAGCAACCGATTTGGGTTGATGCTATGGTGGAGGAGTATGAATCCATAGTTTGTAACAGTGTTTGGGAGGTGGTTCCAAGACCAGAGAACAAGTCAGTTGTGAGTTCCCATTAGCTTTACAAGGTAACACAAGCTACTAATGATGGGAGGATCATGTTGTTGCAGTATATTTTGACAAAGGAGTAAGATGCTAACATTTTGACAAAGGCATTGTTAAAATGTAAATTCGAATTCCATAGAGATAGGATCGAGGTGGAAAATAGTCCCTTTCTTGTTGAGAGGGAGTGTTGAAATGTCGCAACAAGAATATTCCAATTTAATTTTTCCTTGAATTAAATTGTGAATTAAAATCGAATTTAGACTTAATAGCTACTTGGAAATAATTATTTATTTCATTTTTAATTAATTAGCTGGAGAAATTCAAGTTAGAAGTCTTTCTAAAGTCATGCATGAGTTATCCCTTAAATTAAGGAGATAATATTGAGTTATATTTGAGTTGTAATTAGTTAACTCAGTTTATTGAGTTGAGTCCATTTAAACTAGTTCCAAACTGTTTGAGGAACTAATAGAGAGTTAACAGCCATTTGATGCATTCATGCACTCAACTAGTGTACTCTAGTTAACTAAATATTCCCTCATCAGAAACTCATGCATGTCTATTCTCAGAAACACCCGGTTGAGATTAAAGACAAGGACAATGTACTATCAGTTTCATGTGTTTTCTTATAAAGAAAACTCATGCATGCAGTCAAGGCATCATCCTTGAAGATTGCATAGTTTTGAAGGAGATCATCCACTAGGTACAAGAGGTTTTCCTCTTGGTGAGGTGAAGATCATCAACAAGGAACAACGCAAGGAAATAGGAGCTTAGAGGGTAGAGAGGAAGGTTGGAGAGAACCCAAGATTGCCTATGAGCATGTGTGAAGATTGTACTGAGAGATGGCTAGCTGTGAGAGGTAAGGATTTGTATAATTCCTATGTATTTCCACCTGTATGATAATATAGATAGTGGGGTTTTTAGTTGAGGCTTACCCAAAGTATTTTCATGTGTATTGTGCATTGATTCTTTTTCTTCTGGTTATATTGTTCAGCTCGATCTTTAAGCTTCTGCAAATTGATAGTAGAAGTAGGTTATAGTATTCTGCTTTGATTTATATTGCATTATTGGGTTAACCTAACAGCAAATTTTCTACAATATATTTGGACATTAAGATGCATCTATCAATCCTAAGTATTAGGATTTTTGGCCCTAACAAGGTTGTAAATGAAATTAGCAAGACAAACTATGGTGACAAGAGTAATTTTAAGTCAAATAAATGCATAGTCACCAAGATATCTAGCTTATTTATGGCTGAGAACTTATGCAAAGTTGTTGTAAGCCCTAATCTAACCCTAAAACATAAAATAAGAACTGAATTTTAGGTTTTAGGGAGAAACTAGTGCCTACTATATTTTTTTCATATGATGTGAATTAAAGACTCTCTTGAGAGGATGTAATTATATCTAGGTTCATGTATAAGGTTGTCTACTATAAACTCTAGAAAATCCATATAGTACCTTACAATATTTCAAGAAAATTCAAGGGAATATTCTCCACTAGAAGTCTTCCCAGGAAAAAAGAAAAGAAAAAGAAAGGTAGACTTTTACCCCATTCTCATAAATGCACCTTCAGTCTTAGGTTAGCATAGTAATTACCTTTAGGTAGGTAAGGGGGTCAATTAGAAGTTATGCCAGTGTATGTGTTAAGGGATTATGGCTTGGGGGTTAAAGGGATAGGGAATTTAGTGGTCATGGATTAAGGGCTGACAAGGTTGTGATAATGGGCCCCTAATCCCCTTATCACTACTATTGGGGGTACCCTTGTCAATTTATTTCGTTGCCTTCCCTCTAGACCCCTTAGCCAATATGACATTACATCCTAAGTTTCCTTCTCATTATCTAATGCTAAGATTATAATTCTTATTAAACAATGTTTGCACCTCCCTTTCCCCATTCAATACATAACAAGGTACCCCTCTGACCTTTTTGATCATACCATTCAACTTCTCTTAATGTTATAGACCCCCAAATTTGTTCCCAATGCCCCTAGAACTACATCCTTGGCTCCCCTTGGGTAAGGCATTAAATGCATTATGGTTTATGGGTTGTGATAAGGGAGCCCCTAATCCTCTTATCACAACTATTGGGGGTTCCCCAATCAACTTAAATTGCATTATACAAAAGAGAAATTAAGATAAAAAGACAAGGAAATTGGAAAATTGAAAGCAATTATTGAAGAATTAATGGAACAAAAAGCTACCATGGAGGTGGGGAAATAAAATGGAGTTAATCCAAAACCATTCAACAATGCAAGAATTGCATGTGTAGACTATTTAATTTTTTACATATGTTTGACAATAAGGTTGAGTTTTGCCTATTTTCTCTCCTCTTAATGTATCTTCTAGCCCCACAATTTTTTATATTATTACTGTAATTCTCTTTAGAAGCAATTAAATTCTAAAGAATGAGGTGATATTATCACTAGATGAAAAAGGGAGATCTAATTGCAATATGACCTTGGTCAGATTTGTATTAAAGGCATATGAAAGGGGGTCAAAAGGGGATGAACCTAAATATAGATAGATTGAACACACACCATTCATATAGTTGAGGACTACATGTGTTAGTTTCTAATTGACTTGGAGCAAAATAAGGGAATGTCAATGTTGTTTTTAGCACGTTGTGGACAAAATCTTGGAGAAATATTGTATACTTTTATGGGATTGTTACCCATATATTTATTAAGAGATGGACTAGTGTTAAAGGATGATGATAACTAATGGGACATCCTTATATCATCTTTTTTGTTTTGAGTGGACATGAGTTACGTTTGGGTCGTGCACAAAGATGGAAATTACTTTATTGCTTATATGAAATAGAATACATTTGTGGACATTAGAAGACCATATTGTTTCCACTTGAAAGAAAATACATGGAGGATATTGGGTGGAAATGTGACTATAACACCCCTCTATTGTATGTAACAATTTTTTGCTATCATGTCGGACCTAAGCTAAAACCGAGTTGTAACATTAAATCTAGGTCTGAGGTGTAACAATGAAAGTAAATACTTCGTTATTAAATAAATAAAGATAATCTAATCACTTGGAAAATAAGACACCAAGAGATGAGATACTTGCCAAATGAAACCCCATTGATGAATGTGAATGAATAATTATTTCATGATAAGACTTCTAGATCCAATTCTAGATAAGCTTAATGGATTGGGAGATAAGTAACCATTAAGTTACTTAGCTAGATAAGTCTGCTAAGTTTAAGAAAAACATAAAAGCTGTTCAGGAGAGAAAGGCAAGATTTTATGAGGAAAATCCTCATGGGAGAGAAAGGCGAGATTTTCTGGGAAAATCCTACGGCAATGGATAAAAAGATCCATGAAATTGAGACACCACTAAAGGAAATGATATCATGAAAGATGGTATTAAATACCCATTGAAGAGATAAACAAGAGGTAGTTGATCCATTACAAGAAATCTCAGCTCGGGGGTGAACTGGAGGAAGTTAGTTCTAGGTTGGGTGGCAGTGCTTGATTTTCCAAGTTACATTCTTTTAGTTACTTTGGTCTAGATAAATTGTAGGGGATGTACTATATGTTTTATCCTAACTCTTTATTTTGTCAAATATCTCAGCATATGTGTATAGTTGCATGTTTTATCTTGTTTATTAGAATGATTGAATATTTATGCATGTGGTCACTATTCAATATAAATTAAATCAAAGTGTAAATTTAGTGATGGGAGCATAATAGGTGCTTATTAATATTGGGTCAAGGAGTTATGTGGCTAATGTTAATATTGGGTCAAGGAGCTATGTGACAAATGGTATCAGATCTCTAAGTTCCAATATTGCAGCCTATGGGCCGACCCAGTTTGTAAGATATGACTGAGTTGTAGGTCCTAAAATAGGTCCTAAACAAATAAGAGGTTTCACTAAAGGGTTTTGGTTATAAAATTGCTATAAGAAAAATACTCCAATGGGTTCTATGGTAGTTCTCTAAGGAATTAGAATCCATAAAGGTTAAAACTAAACCTTAAAAGGATTTATTGGAGGAGGAATTTGGAACTGAAGAAGGATCATTTAAAAATAGTAGTATGAAACCCTAATTTGGAGCATTAGATATTGAAGAAACAAGGGTAGAATATGTTTACATGTCTATACCGAGCTTTTATCAAGCAATATTTATATATTCTGACAAAAAATTTGTTCTTATAATTGTTGATGATTTTGTAGCTGTGGATTTCCTTTCCACAGTTGTAAGTAAGTGTTACAACTCTGCTTCGATGATCTAAATAACTAATTAGATCATATCATAAATGAAATATGTTTATACCTTTGTGAAGTATGTATGAAAAAAGTAAAAATGTAAGAGCCTGAGGTATGGTTTATCTATCATTTATCTCCAATTAGAATGGCCACATTTACATATAATCAGAAAAGTGTTCCTGCAATGTTCAATATTTTTTTATCTCTCTAAAGCATTAGGAAATGTCAGTGAGAAAGAGAGAGAATGAATGACAAGGAAGTATAATTGTGTATGCAAAACAAAAATGTATATGCGATGACTAGAGAATTACTACAAATACTCCTACTAGAATTTAACTATATCTTGATACATTAGGGGAATTTTGAGGTCTAAAATGGGCCTCCTAAGAAAAATGTACAACCAAAATAAAATTTAGAAGAACCAATAGGATTCAATATGATGGTGTCAACAATGCGGGGTGATTCACCATTTTTGAAGTAAAAAAGTAAAAAGATTATAAAATAATAAAATAATAAAACTACATTTTCAACTGGTATTTTCAACTTATCTCTCTAAGGTTTTACTCAAATTTTGAGTAGGAGTACTCATTGGATGAAACATTTAATTCCTTATCCATGTAGTACCCATGTTGCATACTTTTGATGGACCATTCTACACGAAAAATGAGAAATACATGAAAAAATGTGATTGAAATCACTTTTTCATCTATTTCTCATATTTTGTGTAGTATTGTCCCTATAAAGTATGTAACATGGGTACTCCTTGGATGATAAATCGAATTCTACATCCAATAAGTTTTTCTGTTCAAAATTTGAGTAAACTCATAAGGAAATAAGTTGAAAATATGACTTGAAAAAATGGTTTTTCTTTTTTCCCTTTAAAATTTGATGATGTGAACTAATATTATTTTATTATTTCCACTATTATTTTATAATTTCCTTAGAAGGCCCATTTTATACCTCTAAATTCCGCTAATGAGTATAGATAATTCACCCTTTAAAAAGGCAAAATAAGAACAATACTAACAATAGTTCATTTAGGATGGGGTGGTTGCCATTCTCACAAGAATCCCATCATGATGAGTCCATTCCTGATCAACAATTCATGAGGTGGGGGTCTTCCACTAAGGGCACCTTGACTAGTGAAAGGGTGGATAAAATAATAACAACTTATGAAAAAAATATATATCCCAAACCCCACAGTCGTTGATGTCAACTGAGCTCATAGGATCTCATTGGACACCAAATACAAGTTAAATGCAACATAATGGTTATTGCATTGGGACAAGGGAAAATCTAATCTCCTTGTGATCGAACCCCAAACCCTTGACAATGGCATCTAGAGGATTGGTCAAGTTGGCCTTTGCACATACACTATGCTTTGATATCCTTCGTTCATGTTTATCTCAAAGAGCGATTTAACAATACGTTTTTCCCTTGGAAAATTTGGCACTTCACTTTCAATTAAGGTTTTGTGACTTAAAAATGGGTTAAGGAAAATATTGTTTCAGGTGACTTGGTTTTAAAATGCACCGATCTATAAGTCTTGATCAAAACTAAATATTTGTATTAGGGACAAAAATATATTTAAATGGTGTTGCAAATTGAATGACCTGAAACTATGGATGTACATTATGGGATGGGACCTATTAGCTCTCTAGGAAACTCTCCTAGGTTGTAGCTCGGAGATGCCTAGCAACATATAAATCTTCAATATCATTCTTTGTACTATTGGAATGAATTGGGGTTTGGATCAAGACAGTTGATTGTTCAACTCTATTTTCACTCAAGACATGCATGAACACCCTCAACATGACAAGGCTTTCGACCACTAATGCTCAATAGTTTATAGATTCAATGAATAGATGGAGAATCCTGATTGTACTACCAAATACATACATAAATAGATATGAATGGCTAGCTACAGAAAGTAAATGAAGCTTGAAAATCTAATTTATCAATGGAGAGATAAGATGACAGTTATCTGGCATTAGACATAGAAGAAAACATGAATAACCTATTTAAGTGCAAGCTTAGAACTGAGGAGAAGATGGAAATTGAACATGTAACATGAAAAGAAGATTGTATTACTAGAATGAAGATGAGACGCTAGGAGGAATAGAGTATCCACAGTGTCCAAAAGTTGAACCCCTATTCCTTCGAACTTTAGGCCATTTATAGGCTTTTTACAATACTCTCGAGCTCATTGAGGCTCGATATGTATTAATCTATCCCCTTTGTCTTGTAACTACTTGATGCCATAACTAGACAAACATGAGCTCAAAGAGCTCTGTTTCTAACAAATATGGTAATCAAATTCTGGTAATTTCGCCACACTGTCAGGTAGTTCACTCGTGCCAACGTGTTCCATGATCATTTATGTTGGTTTGGTTGCATCGTACTATTGTTTTTTTCCCTTTCGGTCATGCATTTTGTTATTTCAGTTCAACTATCCGACTGTCAAAAACACTAACAAAGCCAACAAATTTCCTCCCCAGGTGACTGGTGGGAAGTGGGGTACGAGGGCCATTGGATTGGAAGGAATGGGAAAAGGAGATCAATCACCGAAGGCTTGAAGTTGTGGCGGGAGCGAAATATTGTTTATATCGAATAGTCATCGGGAGGTAAGTGGTAAAGGTCGTAGTGGGTGAGTGTAAATCGTTAGTCGGATGAAGTTTGGACCATTAGATCAATGGGAAGATCAACGGCAGGGATCAGAGAATAGAGAGCGCAACGGAGAGGAGATGAACCGAGGGTGGACCTGCCAATATATATGAATGCATGTGTACAATTTTTTAATTCCAACTTATGTCCAAAGCATAGCAAGAGGTGATGTTGACCATCGAAGCTAAAACAGGGGACATTTCCATTAAAATAGTAGCAATGCACCTCAGGGCTAACACTGGCTCCTTCTGGGGATGAAAGCCTCCTTGTGAGGTTTCAAGAACTATAGACTACTGCCTTTCCAATAACAACCAAAACAAACTTATCTCCTAGTGTTCCATTGGCCATGGAGTTTATTTTCGTAGAAAACAAAAACTGAAAAAACCTTTTACAATATTAAGGCCTTAAAGCCTCAAATGAAGTAAAGTTTTAAAAACCAACCATTGACTGCGCCATCAAAAACACCTTCCCCCTCCAAATTGTGCAGAATGAAAGTATTGTTCATCTAAACTTGAGCAATGACAAACGGTCCCATCCATAAGGCATCAAATTTACCATGGTTTCCCTTCTTTTCCTTTAATGCATCCCATTTGAGAATCCAGTCATCGACCTAAAAATTGTCCACTTTTGCCTTTCTCCCAATGGTTTCTTTGCTCTTCTTCTGATGAATTCTTGACTTCTCGCCATGTCATTCTCTTCATCCTATTCTTCTTGCAAAAATTTGGCCACAGGTAGAATCAGCTAGATAGGAAAAACAACATCAATTCCATAAACCAGTTTAAATGGAGAATTTCCTATGGACTTCTTGTTGGTAACTCTGTTAGACCATAGTGCAAACTTCAACTTGGAATCCTAGTTATTTTTTTTGTCCTTCAACAGTTTTTTGATTATCCTTACAAGACTCTTGTTAGATGATTCTGCCAAGCCGTTACCTTGAGGATAATATGAGGAATAATGCACCAACTGAATGCCCATCGATTCACACATGTCCACCAATTCTTCTTCCCTGAAAGGTGTTGCATTATCAATGACTAGTTTGGTTGGGCAACCAAATCTAGTGAAAATATTCTCATTCAAGAACTTTATGATAACCTGATGATTAGCATTTTTAGTGGGTATAGCCCCAATCCATTTGGTGAAAAAATCAGTGGCTACCAAGATCCATTTGTGATGGCCACTGGAATGTGGATTGATCTCGCCTATGAAGTCCAAGCCCCACTACTGGAAGGGACCATTGGCGTGCACTGTCTTCAAGGGTAGAGATTTTAGTTGCTGTCTTCTTGCAAACCTTTGACATTTGTCACAAGACTTCACAAAGGAAAACAGATTAGAGAATAGAGTAGGCCAATAATGCCCAGCTCTGTGGATCTTATGAGCTGTGGTTTTCCAATAATGATGCCCTCCATAGATGCTAGAATGGAACTGGTGCATGACTTCCACAGATTGTCCTTTGTCTTAACATCTCAAGAGGATCCTTGATAGGTATTTCTAATAAAGAAGGTTTTTGTTAATGCAGAATTTGGATGATCTGAGCTTAATGGCCCGGGCTTGACTTCAGCTATGCCTGAGAGGGACTTCTAGCTTTTGCAAAAAATGAACTACAGTAGAATACCATTCACAGGTGGCTAGATTTTCAACTAAAGACTGACTATGCTCCTACTCTTCTTCTGCTTCCTCTATCTGCTCACCACCTAAATTTAAACCAAGCAATTGATGTCTAACAAATTGCAATTTTCCTCAACCATAAGCTTAGCCAAGCCTTTGCCTTTGACAAGCTTAGTGGGCTTCATCTCTATGTTCAACTCTATCAATTTTTTAATCCATTTAGCTCTATTTCCATCAATATCTGGCTGAGTTAGGACATCTTTTAGTGAGGCTAAAGGTACATATGTGACCACTTTGGAATGCAGAATATAAATTATGAATTCCTTTAATGATTTTATGAGATCATAAGCTTGTTTTTCAATAAGGTCATACCTTAGTTCAGCATCCCTTAGATTTTTGCTGACAAAGGCCACAGGGTGCACTACACCTTCATCATTTTTCTGCAACAGAACTGCTGCAAGTGTATCATAAGAGGCAAAAGAGAAGATATAAAACTTCCTGGTATAATCTAGACTGATTAGAGTGGGAGCTTCCATGATAGCTTGTTTGATGGCTTCAAAAGAGCTTCTTGCACCATTTGTCCATTTTATTTCTGATCCTTCCTTCAGCATGAAAGTGATGTGCTTCACTAGCTCTGTAAATTTTGGAATAAACCTCCTGACAAAGTTAATCTTACCTAGGAAGGATTGAATGTCCCCTTTTGACCTTGGGATGGACAATTTCTGAATTGCTTGAACTCTTGTTGGATCGATCTTCACACCTTCAGTAGAAACAATATGTCCCAGAAGTTTTCCTTCTTCTAGAGAAAATTTGACTTCTTTGCGTTTACAAAAATTTGAAATCGTCTGCACTTTAGAAAAACCTTCTTCAAATGCTGCAAATGGTCCTTATGACTGCTGGAAAAGACTATTATGTCATCAAGGTAAATAAGGACAAACTTGTCCTTCTCTCCCACAAAGGCTATGTCCATGGCCCTCTCAAAAGTAGCCCCAGCATTCATCATTCCAAAAGGCATCTTAGAGTACATGAAAGTTCCCCAAGGAGTAGTGAAGGCGCTCTTTTCCTGATCTTCTAGATGTAAAACAATCTAATTGTAACTTGAAAATCCATCTAAGAAAGACATGACTCTAGCCCCTGAAACTTTTTGCAGCAAGTGTTCCAACTTAGGCAGGGGGTAGTTGTCTTTTTTAGAGCATTTTTTCAGATTCTTGAAGTCAACACAAAGCCTGATTTCTCCATTCTTCTTTCTTACTATGACAAGGTTAGCTATCCACTTTGAATACCTTAGGGGAACTATGATCTTGGCATCCAATAGCTTCTTGATTTCCTTTTCAATCAAAGGAAATAAGAGAGAGCTGATAGGTCTTAATTTCTGCTTAAAAGGGATGGTGTTCTTCTCCAGTGGAATCTTATGCTCGATGATGTTGTGTCATGGTCTTAAGATCACTATACTACCAAGCAAAAATATCAGCAAATTGTTTCATTAGGGTGCAATACTCGGAACTTTGGGTAGAAGACAAGTGAATGGATAGATTTATGTACTTTGGATGGGCTAGACTCCCTACATTATGTCTATGAACTGCAAACTCATTTTCCTTTTTGGCAGGCTTATAAGGTACATCATTATGATCAAACAACTTCTCTAGGGGTACTAATCCTTTAGCTATATGGTTACTAGGTAGTTGAACAATGCTATCCTGACCAATCTCATCATTTAGCTTGGACTAGTTGCATTCTTCAATGGTTTCATTTTCTTGGTCAATGTGCATTTCCAAAAATTCATCAATGACTTGTAAAAACCTATTAATTTCATCATTATCTTCAAAAACTTTCCAGTCTTTGACATTGTCGGGCAAAGATGGTCTATATTTTACCTAAACCTCATAAGTCAATTTAGGAGGCAAAGGAGGAATAAACATGCTAGCAGACACAACAAGGGAATCAGTAAGCTAGTTCTTCATTCTAGGGATGTAAGAAATGCTAAAACTATTAAAAGAACTCGTGAGCTTCCATACATCATCTCTGTATGCTTTTAGCCTTGGATGTTTTGCTTGGAAAGTTTTGTTCAACTACGGATTGATAAAATCTGCATCTCCAAACACCTTCAGACCTTTGATGCCCATTTCTTAGCAGCGTTTAAGCCCAATATCAAGGCTTCATACTCTGCTATGTTATTTGTGACCTGAAAAGTTAACTTGAAAGATAAATGAACACATTCTTGTGTGGGGAACACAAGGACTACATCTGCCCCTATAGCTTCCTTAGAGTAAGCTTCATCAAAAAACATGTCCCAAATTTATGGGCCTTCTTCCCTGTGATCTCGCAAACCAGTTTCTTAAGCTTCATGGAGGCCAACTGGGATTCTTCAATTTGAAGAATACAGGCTCCAAAATCAGTGTCAACAGCATAGATGGGATGATCAGTGGGATTCCATTCGTCACTGAAGATATAAGCCAACTAAGCTTCTCTATATAATATCCTACTCTCACCTCGAAAAACTAGGACAGTAGCATAAGACAGATCATTTTCCAATGTTCCACCTAATCTCTTAATCCAACCTCTAGAAAATAGCATGCCAAAATTGGGGGGTACATTTGCTACCACAATATCCATCATCATGCTCCTCATGGGCAGCTGAGACAAGGTGATGCCTAGGTCTTTGATTAATCCCAAACATTTCACTTTTCTAGAGTCAAAAGAAAACAGGTCACAATAAGGCTTGGTAATGTCAAGACCCAACTCATCCATGAGAGCCTTGGGCATTATATTATGGCTGGCTCCTATGTCAAGAAGACAATGTTGAAGGATTTTGTCATGAATAGTCAAAGAGACATAGAATGATGGGGAGTTGTCATCACAATTTTCAATCATTGGGCTGAGAACAACAACTGGTTTGTCATCTTGCAGATTTACATAGTCAGTGGAGGCTTAGATGGCTTTAGGCTCAAGGGCCTTGAGGATAGATCCCTTGAAGGGCTCATTCTTCACTAGTTCAATCAGAGGTATAGGTATGCTTAGCTTTTGAATTTCTAATTCAAAACTAAAAGGAGAAGGAGAATTGTCAATGCCTCTTACTTCGTGAGCTAGATCTTTGAGGATGATGGGATGAACTGTCGGTCATTTCTGCTTTTTGGCTTGTTGTATTGCAAGGACAACATCTCTCTAAATAGGAGCTTCCTTGGTATTATTCATCTTCGACCTCATATCATATATGTTTTGATCATCAGTTTTTAGAACAGCTCCACCATCCCACTCTTGGCTGATCTGGTCATTGAATAATGACTTTTTACAGGGAGCTGAGGTCAAAAAGGAGGCACTACCTTTGTCTTCCAGATAATGGAACTCATCATCTTCTTCAAACTTCTCTTCTTCCATGACTACATTCTAGAAAGGGGGCTTCACCCTTTGGTCTTCATTGGCATCTTTGCTTCTTTGCAGAATCTACAACTGCTCATTAGCTCTTCTATATGGATTTGGATTTCTAGGAGCAAAGGTATTAAGAACTCTTCCTTTCCCAGGGTGTTGCTCAACCTTTAAATTGGAGATTTAGGAGGCTAATGAGTCTATCATCTTGGTCATTTTATCTATCTTGGGATTTGAAGATGATGAAGATTTGCCCCTTTGTCTCCTTCTATCAACATTCCCCTTGAGCTTCTTTGTAGCCATGATGTTTGATTCTACTTCCAAGACTGCATCCTACATATCAGCCAAGGTAGCACATTGTCTCTCCCTCAACAATAGACAAAAGTCAAAATAAAAGGCACTGGCATAGGTGAGTTTAGCAGAGGTAGTGGTGGGTTTTACTTCAGCTAGTATCTTGTTGTACATGCGGTTAAACCGCTTATTAAAATCAGACAACCACTCACCATTTTCCCTCTTTAAGTTCCCAAACTCGGTGTGGTAGTAGAGTATATCCTTCTTATCCACCCAATGCTTTAGGAATGCATCATATAAAGCCTCAATATCTGCTATAGACCTTGGGGTCAGTTCGTTGAACCATTTTCTAGCTTCTCCATCTAGACTTTGGACAAAGACTCTCATCCATACATCATCTTCACTAATGTCCAGGTTATCAGCATAGCTATAGAATGATTCAAGATGTTCATGAGTTGTAACACCTACAGTCCCAGTGAACTTAGGCATATACTTCGAATATTCTCTAGTAGGTATGGCATTCAACGGAGTGGATAGTACTGGAGGTCCATACCTGGCAGCTATGTTTATTTCCATTTTGGTAGGTGCTGCCATAGCTGTGGTGGCTATAAGGGTACTAGAAGTCTAAATGACAGAGGGTTGAGAAGAGACTGATAGGACTAAAGGAGTGTGATGGATAGGAGGAGAGGCTTCCTTTGGGCTTACAATGAAATAAGAACCTAAAGAATAAGGAGCTTTATGAATCTCTAAGATTTTTTCTTCACTACTAGTATTATATGCTACACTCTCAACATGTATTTGTTCTACTATAGGATTTTGTTGAAGACATATAGAATATGGTTTAGAGCTACTTGAACCTGATGCTCCTTTCTACAACGCCTTTCCTTCTTTAATGATTTTTCAGGGTCAGGTACTGGGTCAGCTCATGCCTTCTAAGGATTTCTCCAAGTATGCCTCACAAACTAAGTCAGAATTCTGGAGTGGAGTTGCCAAGAGGTTCGTCCTCCAGTAGAGTCGCCAAATAGATGAATGCAACTGAAATAGTGTCCAGACTTTGTCTATCATCAAAGTTGGGTCTGTGCCATCACCCAGGGAAGCAGAGGTTTACTCTCCTCTCCCCAACAACGGCACCAATTATGTTAGCACCCCAGGAAACTCTCCTAGGTTGTAGCTCGGAGATGCCTGGCAACATATAAATCTTCAATATCGTTCTTTGACTACTAGAATGGATTGGGGTTTGTATCAAGTCAGATGACTGTTCAACTCTGTTTTCACTCAAGACATGCATGAACACCCTCAGCTTAACAAGGCTTTCAACCATTAATGCTCAATAGTTTATAGATTCAATGAATAGATGGAGAATCCTGATTGTACCAGTAGATACATACATAAACACATATGAATGGCTAGCTACATAAATTAAATGAAGCTTGCAAATCTAATTTATCAACATAGAGATAAGATGATAGTTATCTAGAATTAGACACAGAAGAAAACATAAATAACCTATTCAAGTGCAAGCTTAGAACCAAGGAGAAGATGGCAATTGAACATGTAACAGCAAAAGAAGCTTGTATTACTGGAATGAAGATTATACGCTGGGAGGAATAGAGTATAAACAGTCTCCAAAAGTTGAACCCCTATTCCTTCGAACTTTTGGCCATTTATAGGCTTTTTACAATACTCTCGAACTCACTGAGGCTCAAGATGTCTTAATCTGTCCCCTCTGTCTCCTAGCCACTTGATGCCATAACTAGACAAAAATGAGCTCAGAGAGCTCTGTTTCTCACAAACACGGTAATCAAATTCTGGTAATTTCACTGTGTTGTCAAGTGGCTCACTTGTGACAACGCGTTCCATGATCATTTCTATTGGTTCGGATGCATCGTGTTGTTGTTTTTCTCCCTCTCGACCATGCATTCTCTTATTTCATTTCAACTGTCCAACTCTAAAAAAAACTGACAAAGCCAACAAATTTCCTACCCGGGTGACTAGTGGGAAGTGGGGTATAGGGGTCATTGGATCAGAAGGAATGGGTGGAGGAGATCAATCATCAGAGGCTTGAATTCATCGCGGGAGTGGAATATGGTTTATATCGAACAGTCATCAGGCAGTAAGTGGTAATGGTCGGAGTAGGTGAGCATAGATCATTAGTCAGATGAAGTGTGGACTGTCAGATCAGTGGGAAGATCGACAACTGGGATCGGAGAATGGAGAGCGCAGTGGAAAGGAGATGAATTGAGGGCAGACCTACTGATATTTATGAGCACAGGTGTATAATTTTTGAAGTCTGGCTTATGGCCAAAGTGGAGCAAGAGGAGACATGGAACAGTGGAGCTAAAATAGGGGACATTTCCATTAAAATAGCAGCAGCGCACCTAAGGGCTAATAGGACCCTTTATTTATACTGGGAATGTAGATAATTTAGAGGTGCGTCAACGACAAGGAAATGGAAAAATCCTTGGAACATTGATCAACAACTTTGTGATCTATGGACAGAGGCTAAACCTTATAGAATGTTATTAAGTGTTTATAAAAATAGCTTATGGCATGCAGCCGAATAATTAAAGAATTTTTGTATCAAAAGATATGGTTAAACATGCTCGATCTGAGCTATGTTTGTGCTTTACAAAACCCCACACCTTTGAGCCTCTAAGGCATGCTCGGGTATGATAGTTTTAAAACATGAACAAAACCTTCCCAATTTTATTGTCGAAAAAAAATCTCCTTGTCAATTGTTCATACAACTTTTCTACTTGCCTTATCTCTTGATCTAGAGGAGTTCGATTGATGATTGAGTTTCCCACAAAAGCATTCAGTTGGGATAATGGTTATCCTTATGGTTGCACCCATAAAAGCTTTCAATTGGATAATGTTTATCAATGAATTACCAACTGTACTTATATTCTACGAAGAGATTCTAACCTTGAAGAAGAACTTAATTGGATAATGTTTATCCAGATATTCTCATTGAAATCATATTACACTACGTTGTAATTTTGAAACCAAAGGCTTCATGTATTTTTGGATTGGAAATATCATTTAGCTAATGGTTCGGTGCATAGCCTCTTCAGTGTAAAGACTTCCTACGTTCATTTTCGTTAATCTAACGAATCATATTAACAACTAGGCTGAGCGAGGAGTAAAAGGACACATAGAAAAGATCAACATGGCTGAGATCAAGGGTTCTAATAATGGAGGAATTTATTATCACTTCTTCATCGTCCATTGAAGACAAGTGGGAGAAAAGCCATGACCCGATGTTGTGTTGGTTGCCTGGGTACTATAGCTCGGAATCGTCATTGATAAGGGAATCGGCTTTCAAGACATCCCAAGAAGCTAGATAATGGGAAATGAGCAATTGTACAATGACAAGGAAATTCAGGGAGTAATGGTACAATGGTTGGAGAGGAAGACCTACTTCAGGTACCAAGGGCGAGACCACGTGATCATCTGCGAGGACCCTAATGCCCTAGAAAATTTGATCGACAACTTCAAGAATATCATGCTTATTATTTCTGATTTCGGGAGATTGAAAGCCCAACATGATTCTCTAGACAAGGAAGTAGTTTTTCCATGTTTGTATCGAATCTATTCCTTCAATGGAGATGTCGGGATTGGCCACAGAGACTCTGTTTTCTATGCATAGGAAAGAGGTTCAAAAAAGAGGTGTGAATTTTTTCATTCATTGTTCATAAATGTTGAATTAATTAAATTAATGACCCATTAAATAAGCATATCAGGGTTTTCAAAATGAATTTAGGCTTTAATAGAGATAATAGAGAAGAAGCTAAATTGGTGTTAAAGTTTGATGTAGAAATGGGGTCAAAATTGAGAATACTTTTAAGTTTCTCTTTTCAAAAATGATTTTCCAATCATTTTGATGTGGTAAGTTTTCCTTTCCCCAATTTAGGAGAGTTTAGATCGCTTTGTTCAGTTTATAATAGTTAAATAAGAATTTTTCGGCCAGGAAGCAATGATGGGGTTATCTATTTTGTCAAGGTACACCAGAATTTGTTGATGCCTATCACATTTACACACACACAAAACCTGCCTTTTTCCCTAACTGCTATCACAAGTATGCATGCACAATGAGCACGAGCACAAACATAAAAATCATTGAAGAAACTTAAGTATTGTTTAGGACTTGAACATCACCCCACTTTCACTGACCTAGCAAGCCAACATTGACAATTCTCTTAAGATTTTCATGAAAGAAATATTAAATTTGAACCAAATATGAAGTATGAGTGGTTGTGTTTTCAGTTTTGATAGAAATGATGAACTGGGCTATAACTATAAGGTTCACCTAAAATAGTAAAAACAAGGCTCAAAATTGGATTTTTTTTTTTTACTATGAAGGAATGATTTAAACCATGCATACCAAGATTAATATCAATTACAAATTCAGTATGACACCACAAAAATTTGGATAGAAAAAATCTGGCACGGGAACAAATAATTCTGCAATGTTGTTATATAACATAGAACCTTGCAGTGTTGTGGACGAATAGAGAGTAATACAAATAAATGAAAACAATTAACATGTTGATTAATTTCCATAAGTAGAAATGGCCAAATAGCTTACTGTTTTATTTTTCCTACTTATTGAGTCTTGGAAATATGTGAAAATTAATTTTTTATTTCATTATATGTTCTCCAAAACTTAAATTATTGTTCAATTCCGTTGGGAGGGCACAAATACTCTATACCATGATTTAAAATTGGTTTAAAATACTTACACATGATAGACCTAGTTTTACATGTTCATAGTTGAGATTAATGAATGAAAAAAATTGTAAGGTATGATTATTATATTAAAATTTTGGATGATGAATTCTAGTGGGGTGGTCATCATGGTTTATAAATATGAGTGTAAGTTTTGAAAGGAGTAATGGTGGATAAGGAAAGTTGAATACTATGTTTAATTGTGTGCCAATAGGTATCCTCTACCATACTATCATAATATTACTTTACTCGTATCAAAATTAAATTATGAGTTGTATGATTGCTATGAAAGGACATAGCTTAATAAAATACAAACTAATTCCACCAAGAATAGTACAGTCAATGACATAATGGAATAAAGTTTATGCTTATAGAGATCCTAAGAGAGGATGAAAAATGAAGTGAAGAAATGTTGAACTATTATGAGGTAACTGGCAAGCAAAAATAGATAAAATATATAAGTTCCTTTCCATAGATCGTGGTCAACACAAGGAAAGATTAAAATAATTTATATAGAGGGAATCTATATAATTCATAGGAAATAAGTTCATGACATTCTATCAAAAGTACCTGAAATCCATGGTTAATTAATGGGTTTCCAACATAGAATAGATTCTGAAGCTTTTATGTACATGAAATTCCCATGAAATATCATTAAGCTCATGAAACACAGGTCTCTATATGTGGTATGAGACTATGGATTTTTTAAAATTGTCTTTCAATTTAATATTTTGTGCATTTAGATGTAATGGTGTAGTTCATTTTTGATGTGGTTGTGGCGACTGGTTGAACCGTTAACTCACCCTTACAAGGAAAACGCTTCGAATATACACTACTGAAAGGAACTAAACCTTACCATGCCATTATTCAAATATTAAGTAAGAACATTCATACTTAATTAGATATGCATTGTTTGGAAGCTACAGGTTCCTTTTTCAATAACTCAATATACCAATAATGGTAACTGATATATGTAAGAGGCACAAATTATATTTCCAATCTATACTGAACTGGGGTCAGAGTGGTGAAGTGTGTGCACACATGTATACAACTCACTATATACATGTTGAATAAGACATCATACATTAATAATTCTATGACCCGGTCAATGGGACTGGCATGCAAATGTACATCTAGGGTAAATACATAATAGGAGTGTAAAAGCCGCTCCTAGTGCTTCTCGATTAATAGCAATAAGACAACATTCTCAAGTTCGCCCATATTCCAATACGTAAATTATTGCAACTCAAATTTCACAACCTTGATGTGCATACCAATCGAGATATAGATGGGTTTTTTGTTAATAATATCTCACAAATATGAACTTCTCAAAATCTATAGCAAGAAAAAGATGCTACTAGTAGAATGATTGTAGATCTTACAAATGTAATTCTTGTGGAAATTGATGAGATTAAAATGATTTGCCTGCTTCTACTATATACAAACAAAGTATAAATTATTTATGAGAACATATATGGTGGCGTTGGATGCACTTTAAGTAGAAATAGAGAAATTTAGAGTATCCTAATGACTACAAGAATTTTACACTAGATTCAGAATAGTTTTGTCTGAATTAATACACAAATTCTTGGTAAACCCAAAAGTTTTCGCATTAATACAACTTATGATGATCTAAGGATATTATGCTAGTAGTAAAATAATACATGCACCAAGTAAGCTGTGACATATAAAAGGTTTTAGAAAAGATGGAATAACAAACCATGCAACAACTCATTGTTAAATCAATACGATGCTTTAACCATATTGGATGGCTAAGTGGTACTGGTAAGCGAAATTTTGTGTGCAAGATAATATGTTTCGATAAAATCATATCTAGCAACCTATTCAAATTAATTGACAATTGTACAATCTGAGATGTATATTTTACAACTATTTCCAATCAAGCAATTTTGGAGAAGTTTTCCTATCAGATTGTATTGATAGTGTTGTCTAATTCTGAACATGACAACATAACTATGATTTCATAAACTATTTATATTACTGAATTTGATATTTCATAAATGAGTAATATTCTCTTGTTTTTCAGGGGTAATCTATTTTTTAAGGTGAGGAGTAAACATGTAAATGACCTAAATTCAACCCCTGGTACCTTAGTGCCTAAAAACTTAGAGGGTGTCACATTGAAAGCATTGTAACCGTCATTCATGACTCATGTATAGGAGGCATATGTACCTGCATAGTGGTTATTCGAATGAATTCAGATATACACTAAATTATCCATGGTCATCAAGTGCTGATATGGCATAATTAGATTATGTGTGGTGTACTTTGAAATACCAATCAATTATTTTCTTGGCTAAAGACAAGGTTAAGGTTGATAAACTTCAAATAACACATTGAATTTTATAATAGACTAACTGTCATAGGCAATAGTTTGTTTTATGATTAAGCGGAGGTCATATTTCGCTATTAGTAAAACCTTGTCTAAGGGACAGATTCAATCCCAAAACCTCAACGTTATTGGTATTGTAAAGTTTAATTATGCATAATTACATATATGTTATCATTTGCTGAAATTTTCCTACAACCACAAGATACATGAAAAGGATTATCTAAATAAGAACATTGGAATACTTTGAAATAAAAAAATTAAGTTATGCTCTGGTTGTAGAAGTTGAATAGGTCCATGAATTCCTTATTCTCCAATCGACAAACCAAGCATGGTTTGATTGGAGTGTTATAAAATTATATATATTACAGAGCAATGGAACACATAAAATATTGCAGAAATATAAACACAGAAAATGCATAAAACAAGAGAGACATAGAGATACGTGGTTTACCCAATTTGGGTTACATCCACCCGAACAGCCAGTCCTTCCTTTCTATTATCCAGCAAAATGAAGAGACACAACCTACAGCAGATCCACTGTAATATCCTCTGTTTTCTCTCACAGTCTCACCTCTCTACTTCTCGTTCGGAGAATACACATATATCACATAGACTCAATACAATGCCCTCATACAAAGAGAGGGGTTGCCTTCTAGGGCAAAAAACTCTAAACTAAACATAAGTTCTACCATAAGATCATCTGCCTAATGAATGGCCTAGATTGACTAGAAATTACTATACTTTTACAAGGCAATTTTACATCTGTTTTTAGCTTCGGAGGTGCTGCCCCTGAGCCCCCGACCCCCCAGCCAAGGGGGATCGGCGCCCCCAGACCCCCGCAGTGGATGGGTGTACAAACGTCCTGGGGTATACATCCAACTAAAACAAAGACCTCTAAACAATTGTGCCCCACATACAACAATCTCCCACTTGGAGAATGATTGTAGCAACTCCATCACTACTTCATTTGCTGGACAATGATTCCTCTTTGGACTTGGTTGTTTCTCATATTCATCGTCAACCTTGAAGACCAATTGAAACTGAGCATATTTTCAGTTTCTCCCTGGTTACAAATTTTGTTAGCATATCTGTAGGATTCTGGCTAGTGTGTATCTTTTCTAGCTTCAACTCTCCATCTTCAAACACTGATCGTATGAAATGGTACTTGAGCTGTATGTGTTTAATCCTGGAATGAAATGTTGAGTTATTTGCAAGATGAATGGCACTTTGGCTATAACTGTATAATGTGCCCATATCATGCTCCTTACCCAATTCACCCATAAACCTTTGTAACCAAATCATTTCTTTACTAGCCTCTGTAGCAGCAACATACTCTACTTTTGTTGTTGAAAGTGCAACAACACTTGGATTTTTGAAACCCAACTGA
>APFE030222055.1:76637-98313 GCA_000404065.3 Pinus taeda
ATTTGCTTCATGATTGTTTTCTTGTTGTGAATCTCCTTCTTTTCCCTTCCGAGATCTACAGTCTTTCTTTAGGTGTCCCTTCTTTCTGCATTTCCAGCACACTGTCCCCGATCTGGACTTGGATCTGCCTTTCCTTGATTTACTGCGATATCCTGAGCTCTTTCCTCTTTCCATTTTTATTCCTCTAGACTCTACACTCAAATCATTTCCCGATGTCTCACCAAAGCTTTTCTGTCGCATTTCCTCGCTAAGGATAGCATCGACAACATCATCAAACTTTAAAGTACTAGATCCAGAAACAGTTACTAATGGCCATTACCAAACCATTCCAACTTTCTGGCAATGAGCACAAGAATAATAGAGCTCTAACTTCATCATCAAAGTTTACCCCTACATAACTTAACTGACTTGTAACAATATTAAAATCATTTAAATGGTCTGCAACAGATCCATTTTCCGACATCTTCATGTTAAATAACCATTTCATAAGAAATACCTTGTTTGAGGCCAAGGGTTTTTCATATAGTTTCGCCAACACCTTAATCAAACCCTCTATCATTGTTTCCTTCGAAATGTTGAACGTGACCAATGCTGCGAGGCACAACCATACTTCTCTGAGTGCCTTTCTATCAAGAAGGATCCATTCTTCAACTGTCATACCCGTCGGCATATTTGTTTTTCCGCCCAATGGTAGGTACAAATCTTTATAATACAGATAATCTCCCATCTGCATCTTCCACAACGAGAAGTTTTGGTCGTTAAATTTCTCGACCCTAAACTTACCATCTTCCGCCATTGCTTCCACTCGAATGAGGAACCCTTCTCTCCTTCGAGTTTATCAGCCAACTAGACCTTTGGCTCTGATACCAGTTGTTAGAAAATTATATATTACGGAGCAATGGAACACATAAAATATTGCAGAAATATAAACACAAAAAACGCATAAAACAAGAGAGACACAGATATATGTGGTTCACCCAATTTGGGCTACATCCACAGAGAAACAACCAGTCCTTCCTTTTATATTATCTAGCAAACTGAAAAGATACAACCTACAACAAATCCACTGTAACAACCTCTTCGCTCTCAATCTCCTCTCTCTTTCTCACTCAGGATATAGATCTACATAGATGCAATACAATTCCCTCATATATAGTGAGGGGTTGCCTTCTAGAGCAAAAAACCCTAAATTAAACATAACTTTTACCATCAGATCTCCGCTTAATGAACGGCCCAAATTGACTAGAAATTACTATACTTTTACAAGGCAATTTTACATCTATTATTAGCTTCGGGGGCGTTTCCCCCGAAACCGCCCGCTAAGGGGGGGACTCCCCAAAGGTCACAACCGCCCCCCCAAACCCACCTTGCAACAAACATTTTATGGGTGGCGTTGCCACCCCATTTTGAACTGGGGTCCAATGTGGCAATACCTTTGAATACATAAGATAATCAGGCTCCACACCCAATAGAGAGGGGTCTAGAATTTATATCAGAAACAATCTTCAAAGCATGCACTTTTGTCCCTTTGAGGAAGTTCTGGTGAAATGAATGGAACAGGATTTATTTTTATCTTATCTAGAATCTTCTACATAAATTTCACTTTTGTACTCTTAGATGGTGTTGGATTGATTGGAAGTAGATCAATATTGTTGATTCACATGAGCAGGACTTATTACAAATGGTACTTTTAGCTCGTAATTTTGTTTTACTTATGTATTAAGCAATAACTTCTCTTCAAGTTGTTTATGTATGAAATTTTGAATCTTGGTTATCATTTATTTCACTTTTGTATGGTGATGGCCTAAATTTTATGCTAAATACATGAATAATTTCTTATGCGATATATCTTTCACAATCGTTTTGGCTAACTATTTATCCATAACGATTATTATTAAATAATTTCATTTATTATTTCAATTGAATGATCTTTATTACCAATTGCTTTCGGACATTATTGTAGATCGCATACTTCAAATTTATTCCCAAGTATAGTCATAGCTAGATAGTGTCTACATTACGATATTTACGTGATTATTAGTTTCGATTAGATTTCTTTTTAGCTTAAACATTACTCCAGATATCACATATCACCCCATCAGCACTATCATAAATTAGATTGGGAAACTAGTCCCATCATCCTGCGTCAGAGCCACCACACCAAACAAAGAAGGAATTGCCAACCAAGGGTCGGATCGGGTGGTTTTCCCCCATGTTGTAAGAAACTTTTTTCGAGGCTTTGACACTCACTTCCAGCTAGTTTACGGTCTATAAGTAGCCTTGAATATTGAATGTGGAATCTCATCATTAAAATTGGAAATAAAATTATTACCATCCACTTCTGCAGAGGAGGAATGTTTTTATACTTATCACAATTAGATGAAACTCATCATGATGCTCCATTAGCTAGTGAGACTCATAAGAAACGAGTTAAGGAATATTTTGATCAAAATGTAAATCCTCTCTCATATTTGGAAGGTTACCTAGTCTTCATTTATGATCAAGAGCATGATAAATTACATGTCAGTAAATTTGAGCCCATGTGGCATTGTCCTTATATTGTAAAACATATATTGGAAAAAGGAGCTTATGAGCTAGTTGATTATGACAGAATTTCTTTAGGAAATCCCATAAATGGTCTTTACCTAAAGAAATACTATGCTTAATTCACTTCGTTAAGACTTTGAACATTTCTATATCATATTTTTATGTGTGTGGCAATTTTAGCATCTATATACGATTTTCTACTACTTCTCCTACTTATCTTGTGTTACACTTCTCTACAGATGTTGACGCTCCCTCAAACTTGCATTAGTCATAGTACTCAGATTCTGTCTTACGCAACTTGGGCTTTTTATTCACCCACTTATGAGTTAGTTAGTATTCATGGAATATGCCTTGGTCAAACAACAAATAACATCGTAGAATATAGTGCAATTATTGAGCTATTGTCTGACGGCATTTCATTTGGTATTCATTGATTGATCATTAGGTTAGATTCTTGGCTCATAGTATTACATTTAAATGGCTTCTATTTAGTAAGATTTTCAACAATGTTAAGGATGTTTTTGCGGGTTTGTCTCATGGAAAGAGAATTTGTTTACATTGAATATCAACACATTCCAAGACATTTAAACACATTAACTAGGGGCTGGTTAATTATGTGTTAAATCGACATTTGTAACATATGTGAGAAAGAAAAACAATATCCATCCACATATTGTAAAAGATAAACTAGATAATGGTAGTATTTTCCATTAATCAAAAATCTTTGTAAAAACTGTGGCTTTATAAATGTCATCCAAGACATATGAGGCCCCATGGCCTTTATTATCCGAACATGTCAATATATCAAAAAACAAAATCTAGCCTTATGATTACCAGCTAAGCATGGTGATCATGGTAACATACAATGGCACAAGCTACTCATCATAGCAATCAAATAATTGACCCAAGAACTCCCAAGGTATGCCTCTGGTAACAAAGAGGAAAATCATCGATCCCGACATCTAGGATATCCAGAGTAAACCTCTCCAGGATATGCTCAAGCTTAGATAAGGCCTATGTTGCATCAAGGTTATGTACCATAGGATTTGTTGGCTACTCACCACGTCTGTCAAATTGACGTAATGTTGTTGGTCTGATCGGGCCCACATCTGCATGATTATTTTAGATAGTTAGTTTTATATGTAAAAAAACAAAAATAAATCAAAAAACACAAAACAACCAAAACGTGAAATTTTTACTTACGTCACCCCACTGCATTCCTGCAGGAATTGGGATATCTAGATCATTAGTGTAATCCTTGCCCACATACGAAAATTCCCCATCATTGTGATTTGTCATTACATCCACCCAAAAATATTAGGAGTCTATCTCACTCTTGGGCCATCTCCACCTTCGTGGAATGCCATCAATGAAAGCCATTGTAGAATACAATGATCTCAAGATCCTCCTGCATCTAGAGATACCTATGGGGAAATAAGAGGAATCATCTCTAGAGAAAATGAGATCATGATGGCACCATACCCAAAGTTTTTTAGTTTGCCAGTATTTACTCTAGTAAGTTTCCCTTTGAGTTTGGCAACAACCCCCTCACACCAATTGAAAATGGTAGGTTGTGAACACTCCACAGAAATTTTCATTTGGGCCTTAGTGATAAAATGAACTGTTGCACTTCCACAAAATCATGCAACAATGAAAGAAATGGTCCTCAACAGAATCTTCTCAATAGTTTTGATGTTGTCCATCTTTGAGCTAGGACCCTCCAAAACAATGTTGTTGTGGGTAAGTTGTTGTTTTTTCTCCATCTTGTTTGTGTGCATATAAAGAAATATCAACCCCACAGCATGAAATCCTAGTAATGAAATAGATTTCATCTGCATCTATGACAATTCTGTGGTCTCCAATCTGGAAACATTGTTCCTGAGCATTCCATGTTCTTACCATCCATGTCAGTAAATCTAGTTGAGCCTTCATACGCAGGATCATGAAAAAATTGTATAGACCACAATCTCTCAAGGCCTATAGTTTCGCTGGATTATTTAAATTTTTTTCATCTTTATCTTCATTTTCTCTCTCCCTCATTCCATTTTAGCAATTCAAAACCCTGAAAATAATCATGCAAGATGATTAGAAAAGAATGTGATAAATTTTGCAAGAAATTGTGGGCGTTTTATTAATTTTTTCAAAACCCTCGGTGCTATGCATGGCCCTCTTTTATAAACAAAGGGGATTTTCATGGCTCCCAATTGAAAAAATCATGCAAAATGCATTTTTCAGTTTAACAAAAAGGGTCTGTGTGCGCAGAACCGATAAGCAGTAACTGCGTACACCGAGGGAAAATTTTAAATTCATAAAACCCCCTCAAAAAAATTAAATTTACAGTGAAATGTAAATAAAAGCAATCAAAATGAAGATAATGGAAAGATCTCTTACTTGGAGAAAGCGGCTCGTGATTTGGTCCACCGATTTGGTCAGAATTTGCCTCTGAATGTTTTGGTGAAAATGCACTCTCAATGGCTCTCAAATGGTAATTAATTTTTACTTTTTGGACTTTTATAAGCATTTTAGGCCAATGAAAATATTATTTTTTTCCTTTAGCTTCTGAAAATTCAAATTCTTAATGTTTTTACTATGCTTTTTTTGAAGTTACGATGGTCTTTTAATTTAAATGTGAAGGACACAGATTTAATTACAAAAATGAATCATTTTTATATGAGTACATTTTTATCACTTTTTCAGTCTCATTAAAACTTATGAAAAAATGAAATGCTAGAGTTACCTTTAAGCTCTTTTTTTACTTTCGAAATGTGAAAAGATTGTTGAGTGTGCTTGTTGGGCGTGGGATCCCCCCAAGGCAAGTTTTGGGGCTTAAAGCCCAAGTTTTGACTAAGTCCATTGTAAAGACTCCGTGATTTGTGGGTGCGGTGCACAAAGTGGTAATATAGTCATAGGGTTGTCCACCCTTACTTTTGTAAATGTAGTGTTGGTTTGAAGATATCTACCCATGGTCCGTACACCATGGGATTGTATAAATAGAGCGAGGGTCTAAGTGTAAAGAGACATCATCTGAAGAAATAAATCAATCCATGAAGCATTGAGTCGAAGTGTAGAGTTGTGTCTTTGGGTCATATAGTAGGAGAAGGCTCTGCAACTGTGTGCGCATAGGCCTCGTAGTCTACAGCTGAGTGCGTGGACCCCTGTAGCTGAGTAGGCAGGGTAGGTTGAGTCTGTAACCATTGGAAGCATTAATAAAGAGAATTTTTACCATGTTTCTGTGTATATTTTCCTATTTTATGCATTGAAGTATATTGGGTATGAATTGCAAGTTCATTGTTTATTTATTGCATGAACTTATATAAATATGTTGAGTAAGTAAATATAATAAAAGGTATTTGTTTATACAAAGATAACTAACTATTATAAGAAGTTAAGTAAGATCCATGGTATGACTTGGGGAAATAGTGCAGATCACTGCTCCAGAAGCATGAAATCCCTACAGCCCCTGGTTAGGGCTGCACGAAGGCAAATATAACAGGACACGAAGGCACCACAAGTCAGGGAAGTGCACAAAGTAACCTATGCGCAGGTATTCACAGTTGGACTAAATCAACCCTTCATACATCTCAAGGGTGCGGAAACCTGGTTCCAGCACCCCCCCATACTTCTTCTGGTGAGACCTCAATCCGCCCTCCGCGGACTGTTGCCGAAATGGCCAGTAGTATAGGGATTTGTTTGGCTAATTAACTTTGAACCTAGGTTAGGCCCAAACAAGCCAACAAATGGTTCCATTTTTGGGACCAGAATCTACATAGAGATGTCTAATGTCATATCATTGGAATCGAACTAAGAAAGAGATTAAGGGTTGGTTGGACAGGATAATTCATGATTTTGTGGCACAAGAGAATAGGAATCCATGACTATCAAAAGAATAGTGGTTACACTACTACCTGTACACAGAGATTCATGAAATTTTCTTCGCATCTTTCCCTACTAAGCTATACGAGTGGATCGCAGAGTTAGCAGATAGTCAAGGAAGGGGAAAGCTCGACAGTCCTATTGTGTGGACCCCAGATTTGGTGTGCAAATTGGAAGCATCGGAGAATAAGATCGTGTGTGCTACTAATCATTGGCTCGATCAAATTATAGGACGATTCATTACTGACTTGGTGGTAGATACTTCAGTTAGCTATAGCGAGGCAGCGCGACGCTTCCTCAAAGGACCGCGAGGTAAGTACATTAATTCTCTGAACACTTGGATTAAAATGCTACTATGTGAAAAGTGGATTATGTGAATACATTGATGTTCAGGGCTACGCTAAGTGGGAGAATTTATAGAAACGAAGGTAGTTCAGAACTAGAAACTAGACCCTTGATTTCACCTTCATGATGGGATGAGGAAGAGCTCGCGAAGGTCTCACCAAGAAGTGTGATCAATTTGATAAGGCAGAGGAATCTGTGCATACCACCCCCACCCACACCACCACCAGCTTCACCGCCTTCACGATTACATTGATGAATTTGGGGACTACCGCCATGAATTGATCAATTTGATGCCTTGGATTGGACTCTATATTACTAGAACGATCACCCATGGTGGCATGATGTGGAGGGTAAAGTGCACGACGCAGACAGTAAAAATAAAAGGCAGATTTTCTCCAGGAAAAGAGATGGATGACCAGTTGGAACCCTATACAAGTGGCACACCCACCTAACTAGTTATGGAAATTACAGCCTTAGCACTCTCAGTAGTTGAAAGGAGGCACGAGACTCTAAACTACTCTACCCAAGAGCAGCGCGATGTCAGGAGTGCACGCAAAAGAAAAGTGTCACAAGGTCTGCAACTGCACAAGGGGGGTTGCACTGCTGCATGGGTTGGCTGGAAAGTGACAAGCATTTAAGACAAGCTTTACGGGCAAGTTTTGGGAAAATTTTCCACCAAGGGAGCATTAATGGACCAGATTTGGGGGGAACGGTTGAATTCAAATTCAAAAGGCGCTATAAAATACAAAGGGATACCCAACAAACAACACATGGTCATTTGTGAATTGAGCTATTGTGCACCCTGAGTATTCCAAATCGAGACCTGTTTGTCCTATGGAGAGCATTGGTTGGGCTCGTAAGTGAATAATTGAGAGATTTCTTGACAAACAAGATGGCAGCGTCTAAAGAAGCTAGGGAAATCACAAAGATTATTGTTGAAGAAGCTGCAGAGGCCATTAACATAAAATATTCCCCTGAGAGAATCGGGATTGTTGCGGAAATACCTAAATCACCACACATGATTCTAGTGCAAACAGACAATGATTCTAGTGCATGTGTCCCCGCGAAACCTACTGCGAACCAAATTAACAATGGAGGAAAAAGGGAAAGCAGTTAACCTAGAAATCGATGAGGAGGAAGAAGACCTAGAGGATATCATAATTGAAGAGGACAAGGACGGGGACATGGAGGAAGAAACGGAGGCTACGCACCCTCCAACAAAGTTTCCCACATATGTCCCCCCACGGAAGGGGAAGGTGAATTTGCCCAAGGACCTCAATGAGAGAAAGAGCTCTCTACAAACTCCACTCCTCCCAAACGATGTCATTTTTTAAGGAACGCACCTTGGATGGGTGCCAAATTTGAAGTTCAAAGATTGGGATCTCACTAACCACAAGAAATTCACTCACTTGGAGACCACACAACTCATGAAGCTAAAACAGAACACCATGATGGGAGTTATAGAATTGGAGCTGCACAAGTGGTTACGCAGAGTCGAAAAGGCAGGGTTGTTGACCTGCTCTAGGTGTTGTATTATAATCACACCCCAGTGACTATATTTGTCATCAGGCAGCTGCTCTTCCTGGTGCATGGTGGGTGTTTGTGGCTGGAGGAGCCCATCCCCATCCCGGACCACCTAATCCATCGAATTACCCGGCTCCCATGTAAAGGAGAGGACCTTGCAGACATTTCGGAGGGTAAGACCAATTATTTGGCCATCACAAAGCCCATGAAAAAGAAATACAAGCTGGAGAAGAAAAAGAGGGGTTACACAATCTCTAGCATCAACAACAAAGTAGTCAAAGTTGTGACTTAGATACTGGAAGGTAAGATCATGCGGAAGTGCCGCACGGATGAGGTGCCCACGCTAGTGGTGGCACTTCCTGAACAGTGCCTAGAAGGGGTCCAGTTTAACTGGTCTGAATTCTTCTGCAAGGAGTTCCTGGAGAATTGTCGTGAGGCACAGGAACAAGGAAAAACTTTCTACTATGCATCGCTTCTACTGTCCATAGTGCTAGTGGCGGCGGAATTACCGGAGGACATCCAGTTCCCCACGGTTACAAGGGATCTCCCGAAGGCTGCAAAGTACGCTTCATTGTGAGGTGCTAAGGATGCGAACTAGATCCGTGACAGTAAAATATTATGGGTGTTCATGGAGATGAACATCAGAATGGGGTTTAACCGCAAGCCGTTGTTATCACCCACTGTCTATAATAGCCTGCAAAGTTTCACAGAGTTTAAAGCAGAATTTCATCACATCTACCTTAGGGTGCACAAGGACCCTGCAAATAAGTGGAACGAACTTCCTTATATAGCCACAGATGATGTGATCTTTGACATACTTGAGATGTGGCTGCTAGAGTGGTGCGCTCCAGACATCTCTGCGCTAGAAAATTCTGATGTTCAGAAAAAGAAGGAAGAGGCAAAACTGCACGTGGCGTAGTTGGCAGAAAAGAGAAGGAAAGAAGCAACAACAACAAAGGTGCAAGAAGCACGGGACATTACGCAAATAGCAACAAAATAGAAAAAGGTTGCAACAGCAACACAGAAGGTAGCAGAGAAGGAGCGTGAGGGCCAAAAGTCGCCTTCGCCAGAGCAGGAGCAAGAGATGGAAATAGAGATAGAGGAGGGCGGTGCGGACCCACAAATAGTGTGAACACAATTGAAGCACCAGCGCCCGAGTGAGTGGGTGGGGCTACACAATAAGGTAAAAGCGTCTAAGTTGTCTATCGACCTGATCACCCTTACTGAGGTGGATCTACATGATATAGGAGAGACAGTGCACGACGTCACCATAGAGGCCCTCTAGAACTTTGAGGAGGAGAATCAGATTGTGTTGGGGGCCCTCCAAGCATAGATTCAGAAGTTGCAAGTGCGCGCTCCTCAGGCCGGTACCCTCTCGACCAGCCTCGTAGTAGGAATAGCCGCAGCCGAGGAAATTTTGTGCACTCGTACAATCAACACAATAGTGTTACCAAAAGGGGCACTGGTTATAGAAAATGAGGTTGACCAGCCTACGATTACTACATTGAAGGGGACAGGGATCAACATGGTTTCACTCCCTCGGGAGATGCTCTATGTTTTGCAGGATGGGATTACTGTAGAACTACAAGCTAGGGAGAGCCATGCCCTACAGGTGTTGAGTGAACAAAAGATCAACATGGAGAAACTAAGCTTGCAACACGATGAGGTCATGTCTCAAAATAGGCAGATGGTGTAGGTACTTGAAGAATCTTTCCAGATGGTCCCTAAGTTGTCCATCCCAATAGAAGCATCAGCAGAGGCACGCATCCGAATATTAGTAGCAGGGGTGTGCAAGGGGCGAGAAGAAATGGCTAAGGTTCAGTTGGAGCTGAAACTTCAGATCGTAGAGCTACGGTTGAAGGCGTAGCCTTCAACTCCTCCAGAGGTAAGGGAACAGCGTGCCAGCGCCATTACATTAGGGCTGGAGGAGATCAGTAGTGTAGTAAGGGACTACACCAGAATGTTGAAGAATCATTTGAGGTCCTCAAAAATCTGCAGGAGGACTCGAACATACAGCGCTTAGAAATAGAGGCGCGTGAGCTACAGCAGCAGTACAACAACATCAAAGGGATTGCGCAAATGGTGGCCCTCACTCAGAGGCTCATGCGAATGCAATAGGCCAAAGCACTTAAAGAGCAATTAGACACAGCACGACATAAAGAAGTAGTTTTGAAGGTGCATGTTCAGCCTTGGATTGATGAGGCCTTCTTAATCACAGGAACAATAGAAGGCAAGCTCGCACAAATGCAAGGGACGTAGGAACAGATACAGGGGAGCAGTTTTGACACCGTGGTCTCAAAACAACGCATACAAGAGATACAGAAGGCAGTCACTCAGTGCGTTGCTGACCTTACAACTATCCGAGCAGAGTTGGGAGGTCTCCGCGCGAAGATCCTTGCACCGACAGAGTGACTCGAGGGCAAGTCATGATGTTTGTGTTAGGGGCATGTTAGGCGTGGGATCCCCCCAAGGCAAGTTTTGGGGCTTAAAGCCCAAGTTTTGACTAAGTCCATTGTAAAGACTCCGCAATTTGTGGGCGCAGAGCGCGAAGTGGTAATAGAGTCATAGGGTTGTCTGCCTTTACTTTTGTAAATGTAGTGTCGGTTTGAAGAGATCTACCCATGGTCCATGGACCATGGGATTGTATAAAAAGAGAGAGGCTCTAAGTGTAAAGAGACATCATCTGAAGAAAGAAATCAATCCATGAAGCATTGAGTCGAAGTGTAGATTTGTGTATTTTGGTCGTAGAGTAGGAGAAGGCTTTGCAGCTGAGTGCACAGAGGCCTAGTAGTCTGCAACTGAGTGCACGGACCGTTGCAGCCGAGTGCACAGGGCAGGTTGAGTCTATAACCATTGGAAGCATTAATAAATAGAAGTTTTACCATATTTCTGTGTATCTTTTCATGTTTTATGCATTGAATTATACTGGGTATGAATTGCAAGTTTATTGTTTATTTACTGCGCGAACTTATATAAATGTGTTGAGTAAGTGAATATAATAAAAGGTATATGTTTATGCGAAGATAACTGACTGTTATAAGAAGTTAAGTAAGATACATGTTGTGACTTGGGGAAATAGTATAAATCACTACTCTAGTAGTTCGAAAGCCCCACAACCCCTGGTTAGGGCTGCGCAAAGGCGAATATAACAAAGAGTGAAGGCCCCACAGGTCAGGGAAGTGCGCAAAGTAACATGCATGCAGGTATTCACATTTGGACTAAACAACCCCTCAGACATCTCAAGGGTGCGAAAACCTGGTTCCAGCATCCCCCCATACTACTTCAGGTGAGACCTCAGTCCACACTCTGTGGACTGTTACCGAAAGGTCCAATAGTACAGGGATTTGTTTGGCTAATTAACTTTGAACCTGGGTCAAGCCCCAACAAGCCAACAATGCTTGTTTATTTCAAACTCGTTAAAGTAAATGAAAAACGTCTACTTGATATAAGTTTACCCCTTTTACGGATCATGTGGACTATTTATGAGAAAGGTATATGTTGATTAATCATGGTCAATAGAGTTCTCTCCTACATTATTTTACCCTTTTCCGAGCTTGAGAGACTAAATTTATGAAAAAGGACATTTCAGAGTTTACTTATGTTTTTCTCTTAACTCCCTAAAAATCAAGAACGCCAAGATTTACTTTCTCTAAGTTCGTTAAAATTTACGTTGAAAGAGTTGAACGAGTTTTATTTTATGTCTTTTAAAACTCTTTGAACATGAAAACGACATTGACTTATCCCTTCACTGGACTCATAAAACATAAACAGTGCAGAACTCGTCCATGATGATGAGACTAAACCACTCCTTCCTAGGGTTCATTAAAAATACTTCGAAGGAATAATCTGAAAGATGAACTTAAATAGCAAGCATATGTTATACTCCTCAAGCTTGCACAAAAATAAAGAGGTACTTCCTAGTAATGGTGGGGGGAAATTGGGAATAAATGTTTGTTTTTGTATTACAAAAGGGAGTATGTTGCTCTTGAACATGACACTCTATTATTTTTTTGTTCGGGTTGGGAAATCCATTTGTCTCACAACCAATCATACCTCATTGAAACTATTTAGTTTCTTTTTGGTATTATTTTTTAGTCAAATGCTGCTAAGTCAAAATGTCATGTCGCTGATATGTTCAAGAGAAGTCCAACCTCAGTCAAAATTACCTTGCAATTTGTAGCCTTCAATCACATCGTCCATCCCTGAGTCAATCATAGATTACTCCAAATTTGTTCTTCAAAACTTGACATGAGTTTTGTGTTGTGGGCCTTCTTGCGACAGGTCGCTTCCTATCGACTTCATCTCATTATATAGGAAGTTTATCTAGAAACTGTCTTCATTGCCTTGGAGCCTGTATGCCTTAATGGCAGGTTTCCCACCTTCGATGGCAGGTTCTCATCATTGACCTTCAATCAAATGATTATATGAGCATTCGACTTCAGTACATCTTTTCATACTTCATATATTGTACTGGAAGTACTTTGAGAACCATTATCATTATTGGTGGTTTCTCTTGCACTTGTTAACGGTTCACATCATTGACCAGTAATCAAGTGGTCATTACCATGTTCGACTATGAGAATTTCACTCACATGGTTAGATTTGTACTAGGATTGGTAGAGATGAAGATCAAGACCCTGGATCTAGTTTCATCCATCCAAGCTACGTGGAGTTTTAAATATTCATGATTGTAAAAATGGATCCATATCTGATGGTTGTGTCCATATTGTGCCTACTGTTGACATGGATATTTGTGTATTTACCTACTGATTCATTGTGATATTTATGCTCTAAATATGGGAATGCCTACCTCAATGATGATCATATATTGTATTGTAACCATGTATTGATTGTTTTAGGTCTCAAACCATGGTCTCTAATCCAAACCTTGGCATGATAAATAACTTCAGTCCTCAAACATCTTTTATGAATTTTCACTTTAGGGGGAAATCGATTACATGCCATTTTTTCACCATTAGGCAAATGACTATCAATATGGATCTTTTTCTATCCATAGAAATGTTCCAAAGCATTCCCCTAAAAGGCTAGAAGCTAAATAATCCCAAATAGAACTAGAATTTTAGATTACATGGTCCAAAATCCTATTTTTGAGTACATATACGGTTCCTTAGCCATATTTTATGCATATGCATAATTGACGATTAAATTCAGTGAAAATTTGTGCTCTATCTTCCATTGTGGACTATGCACATGACTCAACGAAAGTACAAAGAAAAATTGAAATCTAGAAGCTTTTTTGGGTGAATATTTCCCAACTAAAATTTTTGATTTGATCCTTACTCAAGCCTAATACCTTTGTTCATGGAGAAAATTCCCTCTCTTTGTGGATCCCTAACCCCACCTTTTTTGGATCTCATCCCTTAGGAAGAGGATCGCAAACCTCCCCCTCTTGGCCTATAAATCAAACACATACCATAAGGTTAGGGAGGACCACTGAAGGAAGACTTATGCTACTGAAATAGGGCTGGAAGGCATTTCATCCAAGGAGAATATCGGAGACCATTGGAAGAGGCTTGTGACATCAACCAAACTAGGTTGTAAGCTTGTTCTCCTTTGAATTCAATAGAGAGAAATTATTCTTTCCTAATTTTGTTTATTTTGATGTTATTTGCGAGATTCCTTGATCACTCACATGGTTTATACCTAATTATTGATTCTATTGTAGCTCCTAGAGACAACCCCTAGGTTGAGGAGAGACCAGTGCCTAGGACATCTTGATGAGTGTCTTAATGATTTGCTAGAAATTCACATCACACTCAGTGTTTAACATTTTGAGAGAAAATTGATTCAAAACCTTCCTTAAGAGGAGAAATGAAAAACCCTGATGAAAACTATTACTCACATAAGCATTAACATTAGATACATAGCAAGCAACATCACATGAAAATGTATTTTATTGGTCATTATAGTATATTTGGTAGAAGACTGGAGCAAGAAAGAAAATTGATACACAAGGCTTAAATCTAAGAATCTAATGCATCAAAATTCTGAGTGAAATAGATGGAACAGAGAATTGAATGGAATGGAAAGATACATGGAGCACATTTTAAGGATTTGCTTTCATATCAATATATGAATCTTTCATCAAACTAAGAGGAATCCATAAATTCATTAAAACACTTCCAAAAACTACTATTACATGTAATCTGAGACTAATAATAAGAAAATATGGAACAAACACAAGAGAGCATACTACAAATTCAGATGAGTTGGAATAGCCCAAAATTTGTATTAATATTCCAAAGAGAATACATTTCATTGACAGTAGACAAAACTTCTCTCTTGGAAAACCCAAAATTCTGAACCTTTTACTTCAATCTCATAAAACTATTTTTATAGGGCCTCAAAGGGAGAGCCCAATACACAATATTCCTTCTTGATTTCATTACAATGGATAATCATAACAAAAAATTCAGTGTGTTCTGTGGCATAGTTGTACTAATCGAACCCTTACTCGCTGGCTAAAAATAAAATATTTACATAAAACAGTAAATAAAAGTTTCATAATCAACACAATTTTTCAATATCAATGGTCAATATAGGCAGGTTGCAGAGGCTACATAGATGGTTCGATGATTTGGAGCATAGTAGGGTTGACTAACTACTCACATCTTTGCCACAATTTTGGCACTGGAAAAGGAGACTGAAAGAACCATTGATATGTTGAGGTTGGTCAGACCTTTGTAGTTAAGTCTAGGGTGAAATAGGGTCTTTACCATCCCCAACAGCTGAAAGTACCTCTTCATATAGTTTACCATAGTCTTACACTTCAAAGTCTCAACAGTTGGGAAACCCTTCCTTGACAATCCTCTCAAAATCAAAGTTGAAGGAATCCATGTTCTTTGATACCACCTTTAGGTACTCCTCAACTTTGGCTCTAGCTTTATCCCTCTAGACAACCATAGAAATATCCATGATATCAGTTACTTTGTCCACCACATCTATGGGCCTCAGCTCATTGAGCAGCCTCTCATTTGCAAACTAAATGAACCTTTTGGAAATATGGGAGTTCTTTTCTCCCTCATCTTTCGCTAACAGGATGAAGCCTTCATAGCATTTGATTAAAATCCTTTTTTCATCCATCAAGATTATATACTCCCAGTGGTTCCTTACCTCTTCAATGATCTCATCCCAGACCAATTTCTTGGCTTGCAGCAGGGACATGTTTCCTTTCAGCTTTGCCTTTAACTTAGAGGTCTCCTCGTTTTCTACTTGTAGATTTTTGTCGATGATTTTTGCATTTGTCTTGGCAGTCTCCAGTTGCATCTATTTCTGTGTTAGGATTCTCTAGGCAACATCTAGATCATTCTGCACCCTTTTAAGCTCCCCCTCTGAAAGCTGGAGCTCAGTGAGGGTCTTAGTGAGATTTTCAGTTGGGTTTTGAGGATCTTTGGGTACTATCACTGCACATATATGTGTGTATATTCGCTTTTGAATCTCTGCTTCCTGCTACTTAAGGGCCACTATTTCATTGTTCCTATCAATGAGCTCTTTGGATAGGATATTGTTATAGACATTTTATGGCACTGCAACCCCAATCATACATGTCCATAAACCAAGGGCTCCTAAGTCCCTAAAAGTGTTGCTTCATGCCCTAAAGGAACAAGGTCAGTTGATTACATCATCTCCCAGAACTACAGACTGCCCAGTGCAGAGGGTGTGATGCATCTCACCTACTCAGTGTAAAGCGTGTGATGCATACTAGAAAGCCCTAGTGTAGGGTGTGATGGGCAAGAGTAGAAAAATTCCAAAGACAATTTACAAGGTAGATCGTCATGGAATCTTCCAAAAACTTCTCCCGTGACACTTGCCTCTCTGAATTCACCCAAGGATGAGTAAGAGATCATCAATCTCCAAGTGGAATCAAGAACTATCAGAGAGGACACTAATCAAAATCCCAAAAGCTGACTCACCCCCATGCAATCATCTATATATGGATCCCTCATCACAGAGATCCAAAGGTTGGAATCTTGTATCTTGTAAGGCAGTGTTGTTTGTTTCCTGGTGCAACATCATAGTGTTGGGTGATCTAAGCTTTTCATGAGGTGAAGAAGGGCTTTCATGCTGAGAGGATGATGTTGGGCCAGAACAATTGGTTGTAATCCTCTTTGCTATTCTTGATATTAATAAAGCTATTCGAGTTTTCCTCCACATTCTTGTATGTTCGATGATATATGCATTTGTGTGGCCAACACATATCTGGTCCTGTATTGCTTATGATTGTAGATCTTTGTTCTCCGATAGCATTATGCTGCTTTGATTTCGTAGGTGCTCTTTGAAGCTGGGTAGACGAAAGAGGAGCAGCAAAGATCTGTTAGAAGGGAGAGAAACTAAGCAAGGAACCAAGTGCAAGACTGAGGTTGGTGTCCTTTGTTCCCCTCTTATCTACTTCTCATAAAGGAAAGCCAAAGTAGTTTTAGTTTGTTTGTTTCTAAGATAGCTACCAGTCTTAGTGGGACTAGCAGCTCCGAGTGGACACTAGCTTTCCCGATAACAGATATCCTTCTCTTCTTCTTCTTGTGCAAGCTCCTAAGATTGAGAATGCTCACTACCTGGTATCTTTAGCTTCTGCCTTAGCTCCTAGATTTCTATTTCGGAACTTTGAAGGAGGGCTTCAAAAGCAATTTTATCTTTCAGATTCACTCCTAGCTTCATGACCAGCTCCTTGAAGCTCTCATTCTACATGTAGAGAGACCTTGAGTTGGCTCTCTCTTGCTTCAACCTGGTTTCAGCCTTTTCCACCAACTTCTTATCCTTGTTGATCGTCATTTTGTTCCTATTAAACTCACTATACAATATCTATCCAACTTTCCTATGGAAATTTATTTTGTCTAGTAGGGGAACACTTGTTAAGTCTAGTGAAACATCCAAGGCTTTGAATTGAGAATCTAAAGGCAAAAACTACCCTAGTGGATGTTATAGTGAAAAATTCATTTGATTTCTTCCTAAATCCATAGTAGCCAATAGTTTGGTCTGGTATGCAACCATTTGTTGTTGCATCTCCTCTCTCACCTTCTTATTCCTTTCTTCAATGGTCTTTCCAGTAGGCCAGCTTGACCCAGTAATAGACACACTTCCTTTTTCACTTAAAATAGCTACCTCTGAAGAGGATGAGGCAATGACCTGTGATGAATCCTCCAAATTCACTTGGAAACTTAGTTGATCTGGTCTTGTTTCCACTAGCCTGGTTTCAGGGTCCTGTTTTTCTGTCTCTTGATTTTTTTCCTTTTTAATTGCATGCACATATTCCATCTTTGTATCTCTAGTTTGGTCCATGGCCCTCTTTTGTTCTTTGTCCTTGGTTACTGGAGGCTCAGTCTCCATATTTGTATCTATATGCCATGGATCAAGATTATCTTTTCATTAAGTTTTAGGCCTATACTCATGTTCATGTTGAATCTTTTATCCTCTCCCTCCTTTGGGCAATGACACCTTGAGGGTGGTAATGCCAAACATCCCCTAGTTCAAAATTCATTTTCTTGAGTAACGTTTCAACTTCCTTGAAGGCCTTCCTAGATTTAACAATAAAGGACCCCACAAGCTTTCCTAATTTAAACATATGTCCCTTCTTTGTAGGGGCAAAGTGGAGCTGGTCTACATTAAGACTCTGCCTATGAATTCTAGAGAAAAAAATCCTCATATGCATGAACACGGGTAGATAGTAAGGGGGAAGTTCACACCCATAGACCCTCATCTCTGTGTGATCCTCAAAAGGGTACTAGTCCCCTACCCTAGTGTCTTTTCTAAGCTATAGAATCTCTCTTTGTTGGGGGGGAACTCTCGGGGGGGAGAAAAACCATGGATAATCTTATATGCAATGGCCATATAAGTTGATATGAATTAAGAGTAACCATTAGAATCTGGAATATTTCTAACAATAATATCCCAGTCAAACACATATTTCCTCTACTTGTTTCCATCCACCAAGCTAAGGCCCAAGCACTCAAACGCATCCACATGGGTATAGACAAACAAATAGAATAGCAAAGAATAGTACCTAAAATAGGATGTGGTGGAAAAATGGTGCAGTTGAAATCTTATGACCTTAGATAGGTAGGATGGAATATCAAATAGGTGGCCAGGATGTATCACTTGCCTTAGAAAATCCAAGGTGAATTAGTTTTCTATGTTGGCATCATCATCCCCCAACATATGGGAAATTATGGACAGGATAGGTTGGATAAGTTCAACAAAGATGGTGATAGGGAAGTTGTCAACTATAGGTAGAGCTTGTAGGATAGGGGCTAGGACCATTTGCAGGAAAGATTACTTCTCATTGGTTGGGAGGGTAGAGTAATGATACACTAAGATGGCACTGGTAAACTGCTAGGGTTTTGTAGAACTAGAGTAAACCAGGGCTTTTTGAATTAGCTCTAGGGTTACTTAGAGAATTTTGGACCTAGACGAGGAAACAAAGTAGTTCTTCTTGTCAATGTATGTTGCAGCCAACCAAGAGATGAATTATAAAAAATGATGCACAGTGGGTGTGATTTGTTAGTATAGGTTGGAGTTAACTACCTTGAATGGTTCTTCCCCCCTATCATGGTTTACATATAGGTCAAAACAGAGGTCAAAAAGGTGGTATGCATAAGAAGGGTCAACTATTTGAGCCTTTGTGTCCATGAGGGGGTAAATGTTGGAAGAGGGTTTGGTCTCTTTGTCCTTTGGGGTCTCGGGGGACAATTTCTTCATTTTTTTTATGAGCACCTGAGAAAATTTACAAGTGTATAGGAGCGACTAATTACCTGGTTGTCGTGAAGCAAGTCAAAAATGACGTTGGGAGGAGGTACTTGGTCGACTGAGACCGAACGACGTTCTAGATAGGTGACTGGTGAGGGAGCGACACAGCTGAGAAAACATTTGAAAATGGTGAGGTGGGAAGGATTTTATAAATGGATCACGGGGCAATGGTCAGATGACATGGGGATGACATCATAGGCGGGACACGTGGTTGGGTGTGATTGGGTGATGGCGAGGAAAGGTGGACAGGAGTGGGGGCGACTAAAGTTATCATTTTTTCTTTGAGTTCGCACTCGCTTGAAAATTTGTCCTCCGATTGGCCCACATGGCATGTGGTCCCCACTCCCACCATCCTTCGGCAAGTCAGATAGTGTGAGGTCGGACCCCACGCTCCCCCCCCCCCCCCCCCCCGAACGAATTTGGATCGTCAGATCTAGATCTAAAGATTCGTTTAGGGGGGGTGCTTGCTTATTGCCTGAGTAGGTTACCCCCCCTCGAAATTATTCCAAGGGGTGTTCGAGCAAGGATGGATAGCGATCCACCCAAAAATCGTTTGACATTTAACCGACGATGTGCGCTTGTGTAAAATAGCCCCTCTTCCCTACTATTTTTCCCAATAGGGGTACCATGAGCAACTTCTATTCTTTTAGACCTTCCAGTATATCTCTAGGCCCTAATAGTGGCTCCCACAGTTGATTTAACTCTCTTTTGACTTGGGGGGCTTAACCAATGATTCAAAAGTTGATTTAGAAGGCATTTTTGGATTTGAGCCCTAGCTCTGATTTATAAACTTCTTGAAAATGATGATGAAGGATAGCAACAGATTAAACTATATGTTGTATGCTAAGTTAAGAACTTCATTTACCTTTGATTTTATATGTGAGATGATTTGATCTCTTTGAATGCTTTTTCTATATAGATCTTTTTTGGGGCATAATGGAGAAGCTATGGAAAGCACTGGGAAAGCCTCTAAGGAATTGAGGAAAATATGGTTGTGGAAATCATTGAAAGTAATTTTACAAGTACTTCGCTAACAGGTAAGTGATTCTTCGCATACTACATTTTTCAAGTTTCATTCATAATCTAAGGAAAGGTCGAAATTCTTTTGATGTTTGTTACTAGGTTTTTTTGAAAATCTAGGGAGATCCTTCTTGTCTGCAAGAAAGATTAGTCTGCTATAACATGAGGGTTGTCATGCCTAAGCCTACCTATGATATCGAATTGTTGGAGATGTCTGCATGCTAGAGTTGGACTTCATAACATGATGATCTTGAATGTGTTGAATTCATTTTCTTGATTTTGCACAAGTCTTTGTAGCTTTGATGATTCCTTGATTGATAAAATTTTTGTGTGTGTAGGCTTCTTCCTAATGTCCAATCCATTGTTGGTGGAGTGGATGGATTATTTGATATCTATTCTCTAAGTATGGTGTGTCCCTTCTCAACTTCGGAAATGGATTCATAATTCTCAAGGTGGTTGGATCTTCTACTTTGTGGGTGTAAAATAATGATTTTGGATTCTATTGTAACTGTACATGCTATTACATGAGGAGTCTCCTTCTTGTAGCAATCACTTAATTCCTCTTTGAGACCTCATATTTCATGTTGGATCAAAATAAATTCATAGGAGGTATAACTGATGGGCCTCTAAACTAGACATAAATTAAGGCCCATGCCTCTAAATTAAACATAAATTAAGGCCCATCTAACCATTCTTCAGCGTATTAAACCTCTCTTTTTGCATTAGATAATGTATTTTTAACTTTAATATGTTCATTAGGAAGCTTTATGAATAATTGCATATTTTTGCCTAATATTATTTATTTTTGTGGAATATTATGAGAATATTGTCAAATTATGAAGATTTTTTAGGGACTTGCTCCCTACTACAGGGGGATCAATATTAAATAATAAATCAACAAGATATTATGGAATTATGGCATAGATTGTGGAACTCCAATGATTGAGAAAATCTAGGAATGTGTTCCCTGCCATTTAATGTAGATTCCTAGTATTGGGAACAGACCACTATCAAGGATTTTGGTGGGAAGCTTTCCTTCGTGGGGAATGATTCTAATAATTTGTATAAGTAAAGTCGAATTCCTTAGAGGCAGATTTGATTAGTCTTCTTGTGGAGAGAACTCGTATTTTTGCAGCTCCATTGTATTTTCTTGCAGGGATGTAATTGTATTGATCGAAATAATGAAGATTGGTGTCATGTTCAGTTTCTAAGTCTTGGTATCCTCCATAGGACTCTGAGTTTCCTTGGTCTTAGCCATCCCAGGAGCCTCAGAACCCTTTTGTATCATTTTGTTTTCTTCTTTTCACTTCTTATTCACATGCATCTCTTGTTCTTGTTTCTTTCTATTTCTACATTTAGTATTAATGATTTCTTGTTGTAGGATTGGGTTAAATGGTTGATGTTATTTTGCAAGATCACAAGCATCATTTCATCCTTGGAAAATATTTGGAATGTCATATTGATCGTTGATCTACTTGGATTAGTTTTCTTATTCCCAAATCTAGAATTCTGGAAATCCTTTGTGGCTAAGAAAAGTAAATTTTTGCTATTTTTTAGAGCATGCTAACAAGCCTCAATCGAGTTGGTTCCATTTGCATTATATCAA
>APFE030222055.1:98333-108971 GCA_000404065.3 Pinus taeda
CAAAAAAAAAAAAAAAAAATTAATAATAAAATCTACCCCATTTCATTTTCACTTAATTAGATTAGGAATTTGATAGATTTACTAGCTCACTAGTTCTTGAATTTATGGATTTTAGACTAGTAATTTTCCGTCATCTAATAAATCTTTCCCATGTATAGATGAATTTGTGGTAATATTAAAACAATAATGTGTGTTTTTGCAGGAGATTCTACATTGTAGGGAGACCTCATATCATTCACCTCATCTAAGCCTCATCCACCCATGTCGCCAAAATCCACTAAAATCACAATTTGATATCTTGTTTTATAAGCAAAAATTTCCATTTCCATTGAGCAAATCTACCCATCTTGAAGCCCTTGCTTGATTTATGGGTAGTGTCCACCACCTCCATGCCTTATTCTTCCATTATCCACCTTTCCCAAGCTCCATATCACCTTCTAGACCACTTCCTAAGCTTTCGACCTTTTTTTTGTAATAAAACAGAGGGATCCTGTATGAACTAGTACATCTTGTAGACATCCTGTAGGAAATCCTGTAGTGGCCTATTTTGACACTGAATTGAGAAAAATCATCACTGAAGTTGGGACTAGGCCTCTACTTGACCTCCAAGCCATCAAAAACATTGTACCCCTCTTCCTTCAGACCTGTCTCCCTTGCCAAAGAACAAGGAATGATTAGCATTTGCATTTATAAAATGAAACGATAAAGAAAAATAGTTCTTTTTATTTCTTAATTAGCACATGCATGCAGCAGTTAATACTCCCTAGATCAGATTCCATGCTCAGTTATTTTAAATCATCACATGTGATAAATAGGGTTAATTTAGGTTTCTTTTACATTTAGTTCATGATCTTTATGCAATTAGAATATGTTTCTTTCCTTGTACTTTATTTCTTGTAATAGGTTAGGATTTCCATTTCGAGCAGTTCATTTTTTGCAATTAGTTTAGAATTTGATTTCAGTACATGCACTCCATTACATCATGACAACAAAGTAAGGACACATTGTATGATGCACATAGTGTCGATACCTCTTAAGTTTGTACGAACCCTGGGTTAATAATTAAAGTCAGTAGCCTTGGGAGTTGCGTCATTCTTGTTGAAATAACGAGGCTCATCACATTTTGGTGCCATTGCCGAGGAGGTGTCAAAGTATGCATTGTTTTCTTCCCTAGTTGATTCATTTCTTTTTACTTTTTGCAAAAATAAAAAAGAATTTCATTAGGCATATTTCATTTTAAAAATAGAAAAGTGCATTGGATTAGTGTTTTCATTCAATCATAAAAACAAAAAAAATCTCCAACACCAACCCACCCCCCCATTTGATCACGTGGTGCAGTAAGAGCCACGTCACCATTCACTTTTGCAGGTAGAAGAAGAAGATGGAAAAGAATGTAGAAGAAATGGATGGAGATGATGACAATGAGGAAGATCCTTGTGATGCAGGCAAGTTCCCTCTATGGACAGAATCAACCCCTCCAGCCCTAGAGTGGGTCTAGTCATAGCAAGACAAAAACAATAGCTAATCACTTAAATAGTTCTCATTGAAGAGGCCTACCTTAAACCGTTGTTCGATGAAGTCTTCGTCATGTCGCTTCAGCTATCGCTCTCTTCTCCTTAATGAATGATGCACCTAAAACAACATAAGAAAACAACAACACACATAATAGAGCACAACAACAAACTATCTACTTATAGATTCAAGGAACAATAAGCTATCAACATACATTTCATGCATGATATAGGAAATAACCATTGATTGTATTAATATGAACAATAGTAAAGCTTACAACCACACCTTGACGTCACAAGATCCTTTGAAGGGTCCAATTAGTATGTCTCCATAAGAATTCACTCTCAAAGGTCTCCCAAAAAGATTGATGACTCTCTCTCTCACCCAAAAAGCACAAGTATGAAACTAAGGCAATCACAACAAGGCGTCCTTCTTACAAAACCATTTTACACTCCCAATCCACAACATGAAAGGTAATCCAAACTGTGAGCTATCAATCTAACAAGCTAATAACTAACACACCAAAACTCAACTAGCACTCTCAGAACTCTGAACTAGCTGATCATAGTCAAGGAGGATGCTTTTATAAGAGGATAAGCCTCCATAAATGAGGGGAGAGGAAGCTTATCTTCAAGGGAGGTTACTCAAAAGGCAGAACCACCATCTCAAATTGGGAGAGTTGAACTTCCTTGACCCAGCAACTAGCTCTAGAACCACCTAGAAGCATTATGTTTGAACTAATTCACCATATCTGGGTCATCGTAGATCAAACATTAAGACTCAGAGATGACGTCAAAAGGCGTTAGTGCATTCTAGGAAATTGTCGCAAGCAGGATACTGATGACCTTCGACAATCCTTAAAATCTGACCGTCACTAAGAACATATGTACTCTTGCAATGTTGTCGTGAAGTTCTCATTCACTTTGAGCCATCGTCGCAGGCAGGATACTGATGTCCTGTGATGATCTTGAAACATAGGTAAAAAGGGTTAACTTCGGGATTCGTCAAGCTTGTGTTTCAAACACTGAGACTTAGAGACGACATCGCAAGGCGTTAGTGCATTCTGGGCAATTGTCGCAGGCAGGATATTGATGACCTGCGATGATCCTTAAAATCCGATTGTCACTGAGAACAAATGTACTCTTGCAACATTGTTGCGAGGTTCTCATTCACATTGAGCCATCGTCGCAGGCAGGATACTGATGTCCTATGATGATCTTGAAACATAGGTAAAAAGGGTAAATTTCAAGATTAATGAGCATGGTTAATCTTCTTGAGTGATATGGAAGATGTGGACACATATTTTGATGTATGACACAGAACAGATGCCATTCAGGGACCGACTCTACCCGGGATCAGGGGATGCGGGGTCAGTGACAAAATACTATGTATCAGATGCCCCCTAAAGCATGAAGGTCGAGAGAGTGGGAGGAGTGAAATGCTTTACGAAACTATAACTAAACTGGAACACCATCAAAAAGAACTTGCAAACGCAAGTACAACTGATATCTCTAATAGTGAAATAAATACATGTAGTCGAGGTATGGGTGCAGCCATCCAAAAGACAAATAGAATTGGTTTGTGGTATGAATGTAGCCATCCAGTTGAATAGACCATATGAAAACACAGGTATGGTCACAGCGATCCAAAAAGACTCAGGTACGGTCGCAGCCATCCAATCAAAGAGTCATGTATGTAATCATGAACCAATCCACGCAACCCGAACTTATGTAATCTAAGTCTGGGGTCTTGAATCCAACCTGATCATAGTAAAATTTCTAATATGCAAATGGATGTGTTGAAGTCGAGCATACTAGAAAAACACTTGATTAACAGTCAATGATGCGAACCATTAACAACCGCGAGAGAAACCACCAGTAATGTCAATGGTCCTCAAGGTATAACTAGTACAAGTCATGAAGTGTGAAAAAATGATCTACAATCGAACACTCGTGAAGTCATCCAATCGAAGGCCAGTGATGAAAACCTGTCGTCGAATGCGAAGAACTTGGCATTAGGGCATGCAAGCTCCAAGGTACCAAACAGGAGTCCTTAGATCAACTTCCTGGATAATAAGTCGATGTCGATAGGAAGCGATCCATCGTAGGAGGGTCATAATGTTTCCCACATCAACAATGTGAGACAAAGGAACAAGATGAAGATGGATGAAACAGAGAATCAGAGGAGGATGTAAGGGTGCAAACTACAGAAGGATTAACCTCTTGAACATATCCGCGACATGTCTCTGGAATGTGGCAGCATTTTGGTACCAAGGGATCAAAGGTAATGCGGAGACAACAGGGATCAAATGAAATGAGGAAAAATGAAGAACCCAAACCCCAGAAGGCCAATGAGGAAGTGAGGATATCCCAAACCCAGCGAGAAGCAACAAAGGTGTTGATGTTCAAGAGCGACAAGCTGTTGTAGGTAATCAACAAAATTTTTCCAAATTTTTCCCCCACCATTGCTGGCGAGTACCCCAATTATTTTTTAAACACAAGATTGAAGGGGATAGCATATACTTGCAATATAAGTTTGTCATTCGAACAAATCCAACCCAATGAAATTTTAACGAGCCCTAGGGAGGAGAAGCTCAGGTCTCATCATGGCGACGAGTCCAATGTCATTAGGGTTTAACGAGTCCAACATAGGCAAAACTCAGAGTCTTTTTCATGTTTAGAGAGTTTGAAAAAGACATGGAAAAGAAATCTCCAAAGGGGCCCTTTTCGTGCATTGTGTCTCTCAAGCCTGAAAAGGTAGAAAATGATACTCGAGAGAACAACTTGACCATTGCAGTCAAGGAGTACTTTTCATGAAGAGTGCCTCCAGCCCAAAAAAGTAAAAAACTTACTGGGGACACAATGTTTCATAACCATTAATGAGCTCGAAACGACAAGGGCTTGGCAACATTTTCATGTTTCAAGAGTCAGAAAAGAGCTTAAAGTTGACTCAGAAAGGGTTTTTTTCTATCCTACTTGTGTATATAATTCATGCGTTGATCATCACCAGTGCTCAAAACACCTGTTGCTACACAAGAAAATGCAATCATAAGATCTGCCTCGAAAAAACATGCATATAGGCCAAAACCCTAAATTTTTGAAAAAACGATTATAAAAGAGACATTATGGTGAAAACCCATTTTACATGTTTTTTTTTATTGTGGTAAAAAACTTCAAGCATTGCGTACCTTGTGAAACTGGGCAATTGATTCCAGGAAAATTAGTGTTCCATTATCTTTCATGCTTCCTCCAGGTAAATACTCTATCCCTACCTTTGTTTTTCACTGAAATTAGATGCATTTTCATGTTTTAGACCGAGGTTTAAAGGAATTTTTTGATCAAAAATTCTGCCTCGGTCATCGCAAGTTTCCCCCTCGGGGTTGTGACGACTGAGAAATTTGCACAGGACAAAAACTGGATCGTCGCAGGAAAGTGATGCACACTTGCGAAAACCCGAGAATTTGTGAACTATTTAAATCGGCCTGTCGCAGCTGTTTTAAGAACAGCTGCGACGAGCGCCAGAACCCAAAAATCTTCATTTTTAATTAGTTTTAAACAGTGAAAATAGTTGGATATCTTTTAACAACGGGATGTTTATGCATGCAGGGATAAACAATGGAATTTGTATGGCAAGAATGTACCTACGACCATGATGATGAGATGGGAATGGTGGATCCTCAGTGTATGAACATCTTGCGGAATTGTGGATTACTGAAGTTCTTCCTAACACCACTACTAAGAGCACAATTGGATCCTAGAGTATCTAATCCGAGCATGGAATCCAAATGAAGGAAAGTTCATAATCCATGGGCAGGAAATAGAATTTGATGCCACATACATCTATTTCTTGACTTGATTGTCAAGGAGTGGAGAGATGCCCTGCATGGTGGGAACTCGAGTCACTGGAGACTCGATGGACACATTTATCACACAATTGTGCCCCCCAGGAGCACGGAAATCATCAACAAGTGGCAAGCTGCAAATTATCACTGTTAATGATTTATCACTTTGGGTATTAATTTTTAACATAACCAGAGCAAATGGCTCCCAAGCCCAGCATGAGGCAACGAAGACCCAGTTACGATTAGCCCAGGATTGTTTGAACCCTACTATGTTTAACTAGGCAGAGGTTGTGTCTCTCAACATGAAGAGACAATTTACCAAGTGCCATTAGGGTGAGGCAAAAAAGTTCGGATACGGCTTTATCTTGATACCGCTCATGCTGGAGTGAGTACCAATCCTGCAAAGACAGGACGTGATATTGGGATGGCCAGGGCCATGACAAACACGGATAACTCGATGGGTGCTCGTGAAGCCGTGAGGAGCCGGTGGCTAGCCTACATCATGGATTCCGGAATTTTTTGAGTGGATGAACTGTCAACAAGTTGTAGTTGAGGATTGGTTGTATGCTGGGATGGACTTCAGGGGAGATCCAGTCATGTTGCTTCCACCGGGAAAACAGTGGGACGAGAGAGGTAAAATACTCAGCTTGACCGACAAAATTTTTGTAATTTTTTGTTTTTTTTGTATTTTAAATATATATGCCCTAATTATTATGTTCAATTCTTTGCAGATGTTAGTCCTGAGAGACCAGTAGGTCTCGCTCCTACTACCTGGAGGACTGCCAGAGATATTGACTTACCACCTCCGAGTGGAGATGCTGAGGACGAGATAGCCTGTAACCTAGAGGGCTTGACTGAGGGGATCCCAGACTACAGAGGATTTGAGGAGATTCCCAAGTAGTACCAACAACATACCACGTGTATGTCGAATAGGATACACCAACTGCTTCGACGCATGGTCCGAGCAGTAGTCTGCTATAGAGAGCATAATGCATAGTAGACTTCTAATTTTCTTTTCTATAGAGTTTTGAAAGACATGTGTCTCACGATGTAACTGAACACACATATTTTTTGGACTTTATATATTAATATATATATATATATATATATATGAGACCATGGTGCACAACACATGATATACATCTATTTATGTTTTACTGTATCCACTTATTGTGTCTGAATGCTTGTCTATGATTTATAATTTGCACATATGTCTATCTAATACATAACTCACTAATGCATCAGTCAATATATTTAACATCTACATAAAAGAAAAAAGACACAATAAGCAAGAAATCACTTTACACACCAAACCCAAAGGTACATCGGCGCATGGGTTCATTTTTACACAAGCTCGAACCATGGAAAACTATGCTTGGATTCGATTTCATGTTTACACAATCTTGAAATGAAAAACTATGCTTGAATAAGGTTCGCATGCCCCCAACATAATGATCCAATTGAGGTACATGCACCCCAAGCTTCATTGCATTCAACTGAGTGGATGGAATGAAGGTTCACTCTCGAGATTCAGGAAAGACTCGACTGGGATATTACAAGATCTTAATCAAAAGAATCGATTTGGAAAAGGGAGTTGTTTCATTTTTTATCGAGGTTGACATAGTGGAAGAACTATCCTCAAACCTCTTGTTTCATTTTTAAACCAAGTTGACACAAGATTGAAAACTCTCCTCAAGACTCTTTGATTCATTTGTTAACGAGCTTGACACAAGACAAGGAACTATGCTCCACACTTCTTGTTTCATTTTTTAACGGGATTGACACAAGATCAAGAACTATCCTCGGCAACGCCTTGATTCATTTTTTAACGAGGTTGACACAAGATGAGGAACTATGCTCCATACCCTTGGTGTCATTTTTTAACAAGGTTGACACAGGAAAAAACTATCCTCAATGCATCTTATTCACGGGCCATATGAGAACATGACTCCCAATAGGTCTTCACTGGATGGAAGAAACATGCTCTGGGAGGAATATATGTCATGGGGCACCAACGACAGATCAGGTTCCAATGCCCCCAGTACATGATGTACAAGACCATCTACGTGATCATTAGCAGATGTGGAGACAAAATTGGTAGCCACATAATTAACCTGTGGTGGGGAAGGTACTACTGGAAAATAAGAGCTGATAGGGGATGATGGTTGCAAAGGAGGTACCTGTTCACCAAAGAATGAAAATTGATTTATGGTCACAATTATTCCATCATGTGGAAAACAAACCACATAGAAAAGTGAAGAAACAAGAGCCCCCATGACATAAATATAGTCGTGGCCAAGGAGAAGACTGAAGTCCAACGCACCTTGGACAACCATCACATATATATAGATGGTTTTACCCCCCAATGTAATAGGAAACTTTAGAAGGATCCCTAAGGGTTGACTGGTTCCTCTGTCGAAAGCCAACAGATTCTGCATGACAGGCACAAGCTGTGGGAAGCCCAAAGATTGCCAAGTAGTGGAAGACATGAGGCTAACAGACGCACCCTCATCCAATAAAGTGATAGGTATTTCCATATTATAGGCATGCATGGTGATCTAGAAAGGCACATAAGATGGAAGGAGGAATGCAGTCAAGTGACTCCAGTCGAAAGAAACAACAGAACTACTTGGTGGGGGTATCATATGATTGTCCCCATGCTCAGTAGGAATCGAAGAAGGACTCTCTTGACCAGCCACGACAGGAGGTCGCTCTTTGATTCAGGAGAATCTGATGAGATGAGAAGAACATGAGTAGTATGATCATTATTCTCTTCCGGAATAGAATGAACGACTCGTGGTGAAACCAAGCTGACGCTCTCTTCGACCAATGGTTGGTCAGGAATAGACATAACACAGGCAGGCTCAACAAGAGCAGGATGGGCAAGAGATGAATCCAATTCAAGCTCTTTGCCAATCTAGGGAGTATTAGAAGAAAGTCTCTGATAACAACCGGAAGTTGGGGTTAAGGAACTTCCAGGTTTTCCAAAATTTTGGAAGCTTTATCCATGAGAGGACAAAGGTGAAGAAGATGCTTGCCTTCACATAACCTACAGGGAAATATAATCTTCCCTTTCTTCTTACCATCGTCGACCAAGAGCGAAGCATTAACATGATTTCTAGAGATTGATGAGGATGGTCAATCTGAAATCTGAGAGCATACCTCCAAGACTCTGGTAATTCCAGTGCAGTCTCAGAGGAAATGGTCACCCTTACACAACTTACAAGGAAATTTGACCTTTCGTGGAAGATCAAAAGGTTTTCCCACCAAAGGTGTACTCAAAGCAATATTTACATGGGTGGCCTCTCGCTTATCTAACTTCTTCTTATTCATCTTCCTCTTCTTCTTCTTAGCCTCCTGGTTACTAGATTTAGAACTTTCACCAGGCGAAGTAGAAGGGGAGGGTGAAGAAATAGGGGAACAAGGCGAAGGGTCAACCCTAGAATCATCTTTTCGTGATTCAAATGAAGGAGATGATGGAATAGGAGTCATGATGCTTGCGACCACCGAGGTTGAAAACAACCAAACAGGTAAACCAATGGTTAACCTAGGCAAGGACAACGTTGCCATATAAGGAGCACTAGCATTTCAAAAAGAAGGAAAAGGACCAGGATTCCCATCCAGGGGGAGACCTTGACTAGTAGACTCTAGAAATGTTGTCATTGGAATCAACCTTAAAAGGAACGTTAACTTTAACCAGGAATATTTCGTGGGTAGTTAAATTTTGCAACATTTTAACAAAATATTGCCTTTTCATATTTTAAGAGTCAAGAAAAGGATGAAAGGTGACTCTATCACTTTCAAAGTTTAATGAGCCTGAAAGGACAAGTGCTCAGATGATCCTTTTACTTTTAAAGAGTTGAAAAGGAATGAAAGTGACTGCTCTGGAATTCTAGGCAAGAGGTTTACCAGACAAATCGTAAAACTGCAATATACACCTTGATGATAAATGAAAGAGAAATGACCAAGGACTTTCCATATGGCAGTCAATCTTCCTGAATGTTGTGTTCGGTGCGTTACAATTCGTAAGGCAATAGACTCAGCTTCCTATGGATAATAGGATAATAACATAGTGGGGTCTCCCAATATACACCCGACGTTACGGGGAGCACAAATCCATACTAGCATCTATTGTATCACAAAAGGAGGAATCACCCAACCTTAGCGAGAAAAATAGGAGATAGGTTTAACGACGTCGGAACACGTCTCTAGCCTAGATCTCTAAATATGTAAGCGTTAGTTTCTAATCCATTTTTAAGTTTATTCAATAGGTTTTAACAGTTAATCTTGAATTAAGTCTCGATTTCAAGGCCTTATCGAATGTATCTTTAACACTCCTCGAATGCAACTAGATGAGCAAAAAACCATTCCTTTCGATGAACAACTACCTAAATGAGGGTAAGCAGTTCATTTCCAAACAAGAAAATGAAAGAATAGTAGCGCAAGTAAGTAATGCAATTAGTAGGAAACACAATGCATCAATCTTTGTTTATTCACCAGAGGCTTAGATCGGTACAAAGTCCCTAACTTGTCCCACAAAGCCTTTGTCGTAGCTTCCCGTGATATATTCACCAATACTGAATCTGAGACATACAATTCTATTGTGCTCTTTGCCTTCCGATCCAACTTCTTCCATTCTTCATCAGACACTCCTGTTCGTTTAGTACCCGGAACTACCTTGATCCACTAATCTTTATCCACCAACAGATCCTCCATATTGAGCTTCCATAACTCAAAAATTTGACCGTTAAATTTCTCGATCTCTATCTTTCCACTGCTCGCCATCTTCTTTCACCACCAGAATCGATCCCACAGATCTCCCACTGAACAGGGTCTACCAAAGGCCCGAGCGAAACCCATCAATAACAAAGGCATCCCCTTGAAGCTAAAACAACTCTTTTTCCAAATGTAGGTTTTAACCGCGTACAAAAATTACCTACATACGAATTCTAAAACACATAAAATAAACAATGTGAGAGCGTAACACATAAAACACATATACACGAAGATTTTCCCCTGGATCCCAAAATCGGGACTACCCGCTTGATTTTTCATTATCTTCCTTTCAATGTTACAATACATATTTATACATTCCGGAGCATCCAATACCATGGACCGAAAACCATCGCATCCAAAACCATGTATGAAAATCATGCACAAAAGCATTGGTGGGTCCACCCAACCTAACATATGGTCCAAAACCAAACAAAATTTGGGGCGCTACCCTAGACCCCATAGAGTGGGGTTACCTGCAGCCCTCAAACCCCTTGTGACCCCCCCCCCCC